>JAAGEH010000286.1:1069517-1216299 GCA_011751065.1 Lasiurus cinereus | reverse complement strand
GGGGAGGCTGGGGGAAGGTCAATGGGGGGGAAAAAGGAGATATATGTATTATTATTTGTAATACCTTTAACAATAAAATAAAATTAAACAAAATACACATTAAAAATAAAATTAAAAAAAAAACTTTACTATCGAGAATATTACAGATATTCCCTCCCATTCCCCTCATCTACCCAGTTCCTTCCCTGCCCCAGGTCTTCACCACCCTATTGTCTGTGTCCATAGGTAATGCATATATACATACTAGAGGTCCAGTGTATGAATTTGTGCATGGGTCGGGGCCAGCTGATTGGGGCCAATTGGGCCTGGCTGGCTGGGGGAAGGGGTCATGGACGGTTGACCTGCTGGCCCGACTCCCTGGTCAAATTTCTGGTTGAGGGGACAATTCGCATATTAGCCTTTTATTATCCTATATAATAAAAATCTAGGTGGTGTCACAAGACGGCTGCACATACAGTGAAGGCAGGGCCTGGTGGCCGCTCCATGCAGTGAGGCCTGGGGGGTCCCATGGCTCTGTGTGGTGCAGAAGAGGCAAGCCCCAGCAGAGGAGAAAGGTTGTGGAAGATCAGGTCAGCAGGAGAGTGATTAGGGGGCGATCAGGCTGGCAGGTAGAAGTGGTTAGGAGTCAACAGTCCCAGATTGGAGAGGGTGCAGGCTGGGACACCCCCGCCCTCCTGTGAATGAATTTCATGCACCAGGCCTCTAGTATATGATATCTTTGTTTAATTTCTTCCTGCTTCTTCCATCCCACTTCCCTCTGAGAATAATCAGTCTGTTCCATTTCCATGACTCTGATTCTATTTTATTTGCAATTTATTGTTTATTAGATTACTTACTCATTTATTTTGATTTTTAGATTCAAATGTTGACAGATTATATTTATTGTCATTTTATTGTTCATATTATTTTAACCTTTTCTTTTTCTTCTTCTTCCTTTTCTTAAAAAAATACCCTTCAACATTTCATGTAATACTGGTTTGGTGGTAATGAAATCCTTTAGCCTTTTTTGGTCTGTGAAGCTCTTTATCTGACCTTCAATTCTAAATGACAGCTTTGCTGGGTGGAGTAATCTTGGTTGTAGGTCTTTATTATTCATCACTTTGAATATTTTTTGCCACTCTATTTTGGCCTGGATAGTTTCTGTTGAGAAATCAGCTGATAGTCATATGGGCACTCCCTTATAGCTAACCAACTGTTTTTCTCTTGCTGCTTTTAAGATTGTCTTTAGCATTGTCTTTGGCATTTTAATTATGATGTGTCTTGGTGTGGTCCTCTTTGGGTTCCTCTTGTTTGGGACTCTCTGCACTTCCTAAATTTGTAAGTCTATTTCTTTCAATGGGTAGGGGATATTTTCTGTCATTATTTCTTCAAAAAGGTTTTCAATATCTTGTTCTCTCCTTCTGGCACCCCCTTAGTGTGAATGCTGGTATAACTGAAGTTGTCCCTGAGGCCCCTTACACTAGCTTCATATTTTTGTATTCTTTTTTCTTTTTGCTCTTCTGGTGGGTGTTTTGTTTGTTTTTTGCTTCCTTATATTTCAAATACCTGATTTGATTCTCAGAGACTCTACTGTTGAATCCCTGTAAGTTTTCTTTATTTCAGTGAATGTATGCTTAATTGCTGACAGGTCCTTTTCCATGTCTTTGATATTCTCATTAAGATCCTTGAAAGTCTCACTAAGTCCCTTGAAAGTCTCATTAAGATCCCTGTGTAATCTTATAACCATGGTTTTTAACTCTGTATCCAGTAGTTTATTTTCTTCCATTTCTATCATTTGTGTTTGTTTCTATATATTGGATAGAGCTGCTATTTCTCCTAGAGTTGGTAAAGTGTCGTATAGGGCCCAGTGGCTCAGCTTCCTCAGTCAACTGAGTTAGGCACTCTAGGTGTGCCCCTGTGTGGGGGCTATGTGCAGTCTTGTTGTAAATGAAACTTAACTACTGTTGATGTCACTGGGAGGAATTGACCTCCAGGCCAACTAGCTGTGAGGACCATCTGCAACTATAGTGGGAGAGTTGTTGTGCAGGAAACACCCCTATGGAGCAGGACTTGCTTTAGTGGGGTTTTGGTGCTCAATGGGTCTGCTCCTTGAGTGTGTCACTTGTGAATGTATAGAGCTGTAATCAAGTATGGTGTGAAGCTGTCCACCAGGTGCACTGGCTATAGGGGCTCCAGAGAGGTGCAAAGTCAGCCACTGCCTGGGGCCACTCGGCAAGAGCTAGAGAGATCTGCAGATTCCTCCTACCTGTATCAGGCCAGCTGAGAAGCAAGGCAGGTTGGTGTTGATCTCAGGTCTTGAGCCTTTAACTGATAGATTTGAGGTATGCTGACACCAGCTATAGCTTGTTTGAGAGATGAAGTCTGAGGCCTGAGCCAGGACAGGCCATTCCTATGGAAAAGCTACTGCAAACAGCTTGGGTAGAGGTCTCAGGGAATCACCAGGGCGAAGAAAACTGTGTGCTCCAAGATGATGAGGACTCAGTCAGCCCTGGGACAGGGGAGGTCTTGGCATAGGAACAATGACCCCTGCATGTACCTCCATCTGGTAGAAAGCTGCCCCAGAGTTATTGCCCTGATGCCAGACAGTCCAGTTCCTCCCCGTATGTGTCTGGGTCCTCCAACACCTCCAGGTGCTGGAGTTCAGAGGAAACAAGTCTGAGTAAATTAGTCCCTGGCCCTTTAAGAGGGACACCTGGGTCTACGGCAGCCTCTGTGTCTGTCAGCCACAATCGCCATTGGGTTTTTACAGCCCGAAGTTACAGGGACTTCTCTTCCCAGCTCTAGGACCCTAGGTGGAGAGGTCTGATGTGGGGCTGGGAACCCTTGCTCTTCAGGGCAGCCTTTGCAGGGATTATGTCCCTCTGGATTAAAAAAAAATAGGCCACGTGGGTACTGGACCAGCCTGTTCCTCGCCTCCACCCCACCTAGCAGTCTCAACATACTGTCTTCTTTACTTCTGTAGTTGTAGGACTTCCATTCAACCAGCTTTCAGGTGGTTCTGAATGGTGGTCATTCTGTATTTTAGTTGTAATTTTGATGTGGTGGTGGGAAGTGGCGAGTACCAGTGTTTACCTATCCCGCCACCTTGGTTCTCAAAATATCACTTTCTTAAACACCACTGATTATGCCATATAATGAAACCAGAGTCATTTTGAGTTCTGCAGAATATAGACATAAGATTACGAGGCTATAATTAAGAGTATTAAAAAAAAAAAAGGAAATTCCAGGCTTACTCATGTTTAAGTATATTTGCAATACCAAACATATAAGTTTATTATTTTTGCCTGTTAGAGATTGGTCCACATGGTTGAAATGTAAATGGTGGGAAAATACTATTATTATGTGTAAGTACTGCTACAGCAAGGCCTCAATTGCAGAAACTATTGTTATGCAATTGCTTTGGGTATAAATATTGTACATATCTAACAGGGAGCCATACTGCTTTCAAGTCTCAATTGTAAAAAGCTTTATATAAAGTAATACAATTTTGTATAACTGTGCATCAGTGGTTCAGTATGTTTAAAATTCCATATAAGGCTTGCATTATTGAAAAAAAAAAAAGGCTATTATGGACTTCTGCTTCCAGTCATTGTGAAGTAACTGATATTAGAAATTCCCTCCACATGTAAACAAATAGAAAACTGATGAACAAAATACTCTTTAAAGAAAAAGGAAAATATGATTCAAAAACAAGAAGAAAAAAGAAATCTGTCAACAGACATAGATCCAAAAATGACAAAGGTGACAGAATTAGAAATAAAAACTTTGAAACAGTGATAATAAGACATATAAGATTAAAAAAGTTCCAAATAGTAATTGTGCAGTTTGAAAAATACTGTATGTGATATGCAAACTTCACTGGAAACCTAACAACAGATAAGCACCACAGAAGAAAAACAATTAGTGAACTTAATTATCACACCAAATCACAATCAACCAATAAAAGTCACCAATAAAGGGATAGTATTTCCCCAAACAAAAGAGATAAACTATATAGAATAAAAATGTCAGCTGACTTCTCATCAGAAATAACGCAAACCAAAAGAAACTGATGCCTTTCTAAAGAAAATCCGGAAACTCAGAAATCCTACATCCATGAAAATTTCCTTCAAATGACATTATTAGACAAAGAAAAGCTAAGAGAGTTTGTCATCAGGAGATTTATAAAATAAGAAAATACTTCAGGATAAAAGAAAAGGATTCCAAATGAACATTCATATCTATACAAACTAATGAAGACCACCAAAAATGATAAATGTGGCTAAATGTGTGACATTTCCTGCTTGCTTTTAAATTTCTTAGAAGAAAGTGTTTAAAGTAATGTAGAAGTAAAATATGACAACAGTAGCACAAAGAATAGGAAGAGAAAACAGAAATCTATTGTTGTAAGATTCTTACTCTATATGTGAAATAATATATTATTTGTAGACTATAACAAAGTAAAGATGGCAAGTTTCAATCCTAGAACAACCTCTAATACATGCAGGTAAGTATAGATTTAAAAGGCCAATAAGGGGGAGTGAGGATACTCATATCCATAAAGTAACAGTAAAAGAGGGAAAAAAATGGAAAAGGTGGAATATTTAAACCCAACCATACTGATAATTATATTGAATATAAATGGTATAAATGCTCCAATAAAAGGTAGATACTGACAGACTCAATTAAAAAAAAAAAGACCTAAGTATATACAGCCAAGACTCATAGGATACAGAAAGATATAGCATACAAATACAAATAAGAAAGATGTAGTACCTACATTAATATCAGAAAGTGTAGACTTCAGGACAAGGGAATTAAACAAAAACAAAGAGGGACATTTCCTAATGATAAAAGTCATTTTAAGATGAAACTTAAAAGTATTGTGAATATCATGTGTTGTTGAGAATGTAGAACTCTCACATGTTGTTGGTAGGAGTAAAAAATAGTAAACTGCTTTGAAGAACAATTTATAAGAAAATAATTTATTATAAAGCTAACATACACTTAAATGACCAACAATTTCAGCCATAGTTCTTTATCAAAGAGAAATATATGTCTGCAAAAATACTGTAAACAAACATTCTTGAAGCTTTACTCATAACAGCCATAAAACAAAAATAAGTCAAATGTCCATCCATAGATGAATGGATAAACAAAGTATGGTATCCTATCTAATAAAAGAGTAATATGCAAACTGACTGTACCTTTGCTACACCCACAAGCCATGCCCACCAGCTAATCAGGAGCAAGTATACAAATTAACCCAACCAAGATGGCTGCAGCCACAAAGAGAGGAGGCTTGGGTTTTCCCAGTGATGGAGGAAGTAAAGTTCCCGCAGCCCTGGCCTCCGCTTAAGGCTACAAAGTTTCAATTATAGAAGATAAATAAATCCCAACAAAAATGGCTGCGGCCACTGAGCAAGCAAGAGGCTTGGCTCTGCTCAAGGCTACCAAGTTTCAATTATAGAAGATAAGTAAATCCCAGATACCAGGGCCTCCACTTGGGTCACTGGGGGGCAAGGGTGGCCTGCAAACCACAACAGGCCCCTCACCCAGGCCACCCCACGCCACAATGGAACCCCCACCCTGATCTGGGACACCTTCAGGGCAAACCAGCCGGCTCCCACCTGTGCACTAGGCCTCTATCCTATCTAACAAAATAATATGCAAATTGACCATCACTCTTAACACATAAGATTGTTGCCCCCATGTGGTCAAAGATTCTGCCTCCATGTGGACACAAGATGGCCACCACAAGATGGCCAGCAGGGGAGGAGAGCTGGGAGGGACCAGGCCTGCAAGGGAGGGCAGTTGAGTGTGATCAAGCCTGCAGGGGAGGGCAGTTAGGGGTGACCAGGCCGGCAGAGGGGGCTGAATTTCGTGCACCAGGTCTCTAGTATTCATATAATAGAATACAACTCAGCATAAAATAAAATAGTTGATAAAAGCAACAACATGGATGAAAATCAGTAACACGATCTTGAATCAGATACAAAAGAAACATATTATATGATTCCATTCATATGAAACTCTGGAGTAGAAAAATCTAATCTGTACTGACAAAAAGAAGATCAATGATTACCTGAGACAGAAGATGAGAGACTGACATAATGGGGAAAGAATGAGTGATCAACTATTCCTGTGTACCTGGTACTACCCTTATAAATCCATAAGTTCTAGCACAATAGGATATTTGGTTACCTAGACTTAACATAAATATTTTTGGTGTGATGGAAACTGTTTTATTAATCAGGATGATGGTTATATATGTTGGTCAAAAGTCATTAAACTATATACTTTAAGTGGCTCCATTTTATTGCATGTAAATTACCTGTCTATGAAATTAATTTAAAAAGGAAAATAGACCATTATGTAATCTGTGATGCCTTTTCTACACTAAACACAACCAGAAGTTTATCCTTCTTGTGTTAAGGCTAGCATTAAAAGTATCAGTCTAGCCAAGACCGGTTTGGCTCAGTGGATAGAGCGTCGGCCTGCGGACTGAAAGGTCCCAGGTTCGATTCCGGTCGGGGGCATGTATCTTGCTTGTGGGCACAACTCCAGTAGGGGGCGTGCAGGAGGCGGCTGATCGATGTCTCTCTCTCATCGATGTTTCTGACTTTCTATCCCTCTCCCTTCCTCTCTGTAAAAAATCAATAAAATATATTTTAAAAAAAGTATCAGTCTATCAAACCCTAAAATCAGAATTATTTTATGTTATATATAATATATGTAGTCTTTGAGAAAGTAAAGATATGATCTAAGTGCAAAAGAATGTAAGAATGCAAAGATAAGACATAATTGGGAGACATTTAAAACATTTTTTTCAGCCTTGTACCTCATTCACTTAGTCTAAACCAGTGGTTCTCAACCTGTGGGTCGCGACCCCTTTGGGGGTCGAACAACACTTTCACAGGGGTCACCTAAGACCATTGGAAAACACAGATATGATTCATAACAGTTGCAAAATTACAGTTATGAAGTAGCAACAAAAATAATTTTATGGTTGGGGGTCACCACAACATGAGGAACTGTATTAAAGGATCGCGGCATTAGAAAGGTTGAGAACCACTGGTCTAAACATTTATTGAGTTCCAATCTTCACGGAGCTCTAGGGCAGAGAGATTTGTACATAAAACAACTACAATCAGCCAAAACCAATACAATAACGTAAGCACAGATTATGTGTGAGGTGAAAATGCCACACTGAACTGGAGTGTGGAAGGGATTCAGGAAGGATTCTGGAAGAAGAGCCAAGAATTGTTTTTTTAAGGGATCTATAAAGCAAATGAATTAGAAGCACATTCTGCACACTGGAATGAAGGGGAAAACAGCATGCTTGGATAACTGTAACAGCCGAGTTGTTAATTCAGAGAATAAAGACTGGATCAATAGATGGATAGCAAACTTAAAGACTGAAAGGATTATAAAGAACACAGATCCTGAATGCATCAATACCACAAACGAAAGACATTTAAACAGACAGACTACCCTATTTCTACTTTTCAGTATACCTTTTGGTTTTATAATGGGTTTAAGAGATAGAAAACTAATTTTTTAAAAACTTTTAAACTGTAGCTTAGTTGACTGGAGCATCATCCCATACACCAAAGGACTTGTTTCCTTTCACCACCCCTTCCTCCCTTCTCTAAAATATAAAATCAATAAACATATCCTTGAACAAAAGATTTAAAACAACTTATTTCTGAATTTCCTAAAAAATTGAGTTCCTTTATGACTTACAGGAGATAAAATTGTACAAACGTTTTATGTACTTTTCTGTAAGTATGGTTTCTCACAAAATTAAAATAAAGGGAAGGGGAGATGTTAAAATCATTACACCACTGGGAAGAATATTATTTCAATAATTTATAATAGAATAAGACCTTTCTATTTATTGAAAAAAAAAGAAAAAGAAAAAAAGCATCTATTCTTTGGTTCCCTATCCCAAATCACTGTGGAAGAGAGGTGCTGAAAAAAAACCAGAGAATCAGAGATCAGCCTATACATCCTTTTGGGGGTGCTTTTCTCTCCTTGTGATTAAGTTAATAGGTTCATTTGTATCCAGTCCTACCCACACCTGTTTTAACATTTTTTTTTCATTAATTTAGTTACAATTTATCAAGACATTAAATAATATCAAATCGGGAATTATGATTTATTTCTTCAAGGAAAGAAAACAAAGCCAAGAATCTGACAAAAGCTATGAAATAAACACAAGTATTTCTCTCGTAGCCTTGTTTTTCAATAGGTCAACACCAGAGGTCGCCAAACTTCAGTAATTCAGCTGCATGCAGCTTTTAAAACTTAACCCTTAACCTAGGGTTCCTAGATGAGCTTCAGAAAACCCCAGGATTGCCTCATATCATAAAATTCAGGCATGTATCATTTTTCAGGAGGAGAATTCATGCTATGAATAGATTTTCAAAGTGGTCCATGACTGAAAAACTATTAAAAGTTGCTTTCTCTAGTCAGTAATAAACATAGAAAAATTTAAATAATATAAGAACCAAGCAATCAAATATTTTCTTTATATACTACTATGATATACAGAGTGGCCAGATTATTATGATCTCTGAATGCATAATAATCTGGCTACTCAGTATATATCCTATATAATAAAAGGCTAATATGCAAACTGTCCTCTTGATTAGGAGTTCGACCATCAGACAAGCATGTCCCCTCCCCCTGGCCAGACTGGCTGAACCCCACCCATGCACAAATTCATGCACCGGGCCTCTAATACACATACATACACACAGAGTGGCCAGATTATTATACGTTCAGAGATCATAATAATCTGGCCACTCAGTGTATATTACAAGTAAAAATTAGTACCACTATGTGTAATGGTGTGTACATACACATTTTGGGAGTGAAAAGATAGAAAAAAGGTTTAATATGTTGTCCTTGCAATTTGTTAATAACACAAGAGCTCTATACTATGACAGCAGAAGAAATGTCACCAGGTAATATATAATTAAATTCCAAACACATATATAACATCACTGATCTATCAAAAAACTTAGGAAAAAGTATTTTATACTTATTAAACTCTGATTTAATTAATATCTTTAATCTCTCTGAGACTATTTGATAGTAAAAATGTAAAGCTGGAAAAAGATAATATAGGCACACAGGTGCTGCACAAACCATAATATAGAGATAAGGTAACTGAAAATCTAAAAGTGTTTGCTAAAAAATAGGGTGAAAATAAGGTTGAGCTGTACTTAAAAGCAAAGATCCACCATAATAATCTTGACTGTTTTAGATAAAATACAAAGATATGTCAAACTGATTTATGCTAGGGTTGACAAAAGTAGGTTTATAGTTATTTCTATTGTTATCTATTTGTATTAATAACTATAAACCTATTTTTTGCCAACCCCCTGTATATTCATGACAATAAGATTTCCTTTAGTTTGTGGTCACTTTTAAAAAACACTAACATTTAAGAAATATTAATGGGTTCTGGATAATCATTTGTAATCAATTTGATGGTAGTAAACACTAACTTTAATTTCAATTAAAGATATAGTGCGCAAAAAGAACTCCATTATACTAATTAGTAGACTGTGTTACAAAAAAAATTATACTTAGTTATTACTATATTTTCAATTTCATCAATAAAAAAATCTGTGAAAATTTATTTTCTCTCATTATAGCTCTCTATGATTTGCATTTTAGCCCCAAAGCCTGAAATATTTTATCTAATCCTTTAAAGAAAAAGTTTGCCAACTCCTGCATTAGAATATTAATCTGGATAATAAGGAATAAAATTTGAGTATAGTATGGGAATCCAGAAGGAAGTATAATTATTGAACAAAGATAAGAGGTAGTTATCCCCCCCCCCAAAAAAAAGAGTGCAAATATCTTAGTGGTCTCAGGTACAAACCGTAAGAAATTACATGGACAGCAAAGAAGATTCTGGAATATACACTGATCTTTTCAACCACACTTGCATAAACTGATATCTAACAAAATCACCTTATCCAAAGTAATATTTTTATAGAATGAAGTACAAGGATTTCAAAGTAATTTAATTACCATCCTGTGTAAAACTGGTAAAACATACCAAGGAGTTATGGCTCAATACAATAAAACTGAATTCAAGATGTGCAGAAACAGAAAGTAACCATCAGATGACTAGAAGAGTTCAAGAAAACACTGAAAAACCATCTGTTAGGAATGTAACTAAGAAGGTTCTGGCATTGGATGGATTACTGGAATATGACCTCTAAGGAGATTTTTCAATTTTTCACTTCAAAGAAACACTTAGAAAATTCTATATAATAAAAGCCTAATATGCTAAGAGTCCAGTAGTCCGCTCAACTTATCAAAGCATAATATGCTAAGGCTGCTCAACCATTTGCTATGATGTGCACCAAGCACGAGGAGGCAGTCTACTGGTCGACCAGTTGCTATGACATTCACTGACCACCAGAGAGCAGATGCTCCAACCAACAGGTTAGAATGCTGTTGGGATCCAGCTGATCGGGAGTGAGCGAGACAGGCCAGACATGGTCTCTCCCTGGTTGCTAACCTCCTGCATCCCTCCCTGGCCTCTATCATGCACCAGTGGAGGCCCCTCGCAATCCAGGACCCCTCAGGGGATACTGGAGAGTCAATTTTGGCCCGATCCTGAAGGCCAGGCCAAGGGACCCCCATGGTACATGAATTCATGCACCGAGCCTCTAGTCAATAATAAAGTCCAAAAGACAGTAAGAGTTACTGCTTTTGTCAAACCATAACCTTAGAATGAATCAATCAAGTGATCTCAATACATACATTTTAGATTTTTTAAAAAGAGGGGTCGGAAATTCTTTAAGAGCCCAAATATTAAAAGCTTTTAAAAAACTCAATTATAATCTCACCCCTACTGTTCTTTAGATAAACATTAATTCTAAGTTATAATATTTTGAATCTGGTGTTGTTAATGAAAGTGTTGATAGACCTAATAAATAAAATTATATTAAACCTATGACCAAAATTCTGCTTTTATCTGTGTACTCATACATGTAGATATTCAGTCTTCTACTTTATGAATATTTATATACTGAAAAGATATAAGCATCTCCTATGTATTCAGCAAGTACTAAGAAGAGAGAATACATGGTTAGAAAAAACAGACATAGCTTCTATTTTTATTCACTTTATATACATTTAGTGATCTTTTAGTTTTTAAGTACTTTAAATAACAGATATATCACTTCTATGCATCAGATATCCAAAATGGCTTTTTCAGGATCATACAACAGAAGAATAACTCAGTTAGAGCCCAAAAGCCTGTGTTCTTACACTTCCTCGATAGCAGATTGCTATGTGATCTTGAATCACCTCCATTTTTTTAAGTGTTCCATGGTGTGTGTGTGTGTGTGTGTGTGTGTGTGTGTGTGTGTGTTATGCATTCTTAGAATATTGTAGCAAAATTCCACCAAATTCAAAATTCCATTTCAACCTCCTCACCTTGATTATTTCCACCAATTGATCCACACCACTGTCCCCTGGAAATATTGGTTGTCCTAGCAACAGTTCAGCCAGCACACAGCCTGCAGACCATACGTCTGAAGAGAAAGACAAAAACAAAGGCTTATCAATACTGTGTAGCTTAAGTTGAGTTGAAAAATATTTGTATAACTTTTCTAACTTTACTTTGATCACAGATGAATATCACAAGCAAAAGACTGTACAATCTAGAACAAAGGAAAAAAGTCATCAAACTATTCTTAATGCATTTTAAAAACTATTAAACTTACTAAAGGGGAAATCAAGACAAATCATAATATTCCCCCCAAAAGGTAAAGTCTATTTATCATCAAATATCAGGTGTCTGAATCTTCAACAACCAAGACAGGGAATTACAGTGCCAAAACATAGGGCATGATTAGCTACTTAAAAATAAGGCAGAGTGACCCAATCTCTACATATTAGCAGATACTTACAGAGCAGCAACAACCTAGGGTTCAATATCCTGTACACAGAGTTTTAAACAAATAAAAGTTCTGAGAAAAATTTTTGGACTTTAAATGGTTGACTTTTATGTTGTCAGAAATACTGATAGGAAAAAAATCCTTAAATATATTACCATTTTAAAATGTAAAGACAGAAGAATATACTTTATCTCACAAATAACAAAATAACTCATTTTTAAGTCAAAGTGGAAACCTTAATCCCTGACGACAAAAACTGTTAAAAATGTAATTAATAAGTTAAAACATAATTTAAAGCCTGGCTTACCCCAAAGAGTCCTGGTTTAAATCTATTGCCCTGGAATAATTACTAACAGCATATACTTTCTCTTTAAAAGTATTTCCAAAAGGGAAGATAAATTATAAGGCACTCTACATATAGTCCACCATTAAGTCTTCCTTCAAGGTTAAGCTAATTTTCAGTTTCTGGATACCTGAGATTGCTGGGTTTTGTATAAACCAACAATCAAGTGCTTTAGAGAGATGAACATAATCACTGCTGGGCTTTCCCATCAACCAACAGGGAGAAAGAATAGTGAAATGGCACAGCACAACAAATAATTTAAGAGGTCTGATGTGGTAAGATGTACTATGAAGAGAGAATTGAAAAATCCCTACTCTAGTGACTACTTTTTACTAACCTAGAAAAATCATATTGAATTCATTTAAGAAATTTAAGTTGATTTTGTCCAGTTCCAAGTAATGACAACAAAGATACCTATTTTGCAACCACAGACCAAAAAAAAAGCCCTCCTTGATATATTAGGTAATTGTTAAATAAAGCAAATATGAATCTGCTAGGAAATGTTTACTTTACTCAAAACCTATAGTAATATTAACTCTTAAAATCAAGTGGGAAAATGTATCTCCTTACTAATGTAAATGCTTTATTTTTATCTAGGTTTAAAAATATCCCTTTACCTCGCTAATTAGATGAAAGGTAATATGCATTAACTTCTTTCCTCTGTAATACAGAATAACACTTCAGAATACAAGTCTAGAAAAATTGCAGGGAAATAATTACACTTTCATAAAAAAACAAAAACAGGAAACACTTTCTTAGGCATGATTCAAGGTACAGATATGAGAGACAAGGAGTAAAAGATTAAGGAATACTATTGCTAAAAAGAGAAAGGAATACTACTGCTTAGTGGATGTCACAGAAGATTAAATCAAAACATTCAGGTGACAATTATACTAGTGGTCTTCAATACATGTTACCTCAGGCAAATTACCAAAATTAAGATATTTATCATTCACTTTCTGGCAAACACCAAAATTTCTTCTGTTCTTATTACTTCAGAGGACAAATGGATGATATTCTCCAAAAGAATATAACAGAACTAAACAAAAGGCACAAAAATGCTTTGGCACACTGAATTTTGTGGTTATTTGGAGTTTAAGCCAAAACAGTATTCTATTTATACTTTAATTCATGGTAAAAGCAATCTTTCAAGGCTATCTAGTTTAACAAACTTACTTCACAGATAAGGAAGTTAAGTGACTTGTGTAAGGTAAAGCTACTGAATAGTAGAAGTAGGCCTGGATCCCAATTTCAGCATCACTATCACCACAGAATACTTTTTCTTCACAGGTCTGTAAACTCAATTCCTTATCTTAAAGAAGCCATTTGTTTTCATTCTACCATTTCTTAGTAAGACAATATAATCAGAGCCATCACTCTTAGCTCTGGTTATATCCAAATATGACAATAAACTGTCAGAACCAGCTACTCTTTTCATTTTAAACATCATTTGAAATATTTCTAAAATGTACTTGTATTAGTACATTTCTAAATAACTTTGTTTTTGTCTGTTTACAAGTATTCCAGAGTGTTAAGAGGTAAGTGTCCTAAGTATAAAAAGGGAGTCCAAATATAGGCTTGGTAGGGTTTAAAAGATCTCAGGCTTAAGTCGGTGGCATATGGAGAGTCCCAAGCCTAGAAAGTCAGAAGTTAAAATCTGGCTTTAGCCATGCAAAGGAGGCTCATGGAAAACAGGTACTCCAAACATTCAGAGAATTGGTTTCTAATAGAGAGAACAGACTACACTGTCTTTTTTTTATCTGAGAAGATTACAAAGAATTGCTGGGTACATGGACATTTATAGAAGTAATATACTTAAGAGGGTCAAAGTTTTATATAAACATGCCTTCATGTATCAGAAGATGTAGTCATAACTTTCTGAAAAAAGCAAATCGCATTTTCTTAGGCACATCTCATGCCAGTACGTGGTATGCAGATAATTGGTGTATACCTGAATACATATAAAGCAACTGGAAAATACAATGACATCTCCAAAAATAAAGTGCTGAAAGTTGGTCTCTGGGAGAGTCAAGTTAGCAAATACCACAAAAAGAATAGTACCTTACACTTCTATATTCCTTATTAAATCTTCATAACCATTCAAAAAGGTAGGTAGAACTACCAGTAATCTCCACTTTATAACTTATCTAAGTAGTAATAAATCTGGAACTCAAATCTGGTTCTACTACAACCAAAATATCCTTTTCACTATTTCTCATGTGTTCCTTAACATGTCATATAACATAGCCGTGATGAAACTTTGAGCATTACATATCACACAAAAACACAATTATATTCTCTATCCTTCAGTGTCACAAGTCTCAAGTATGGTGGTCTATTGAGTCCAGCCATGGTGGGTAAAACTGCTGCTCCTTTGGCATTATAAAATTGGTGGTGTATTTCTGTTTAGTAGTCTTTGTTCATATCAGAGAATTTCTACTTGAATCAAAAGATAAAATTTGTCAAAGTTCTAGGTTTTTCCTAAATTTATGTTACTTAAGTTTGGGTTTTGTTGTTGTTTGTTTGCTTGGTACTTGTAACTTTTGTTTCTGTTTTTGACTAAGACTGAAACAATATATAACAATAAAATAATTTTGACCTCTACTTGCACATAGCCTACGGTTGTACCTTCTTCCTTAGCTTCCTATTCATGTCCATATGATCATACTCTCCATGTCCACTCTCCTACTAATGGGCAAAAATGGGACAGAAGAGAAGTCAATAAAGATTGGAGGAAACTATCTCTTTTAAATTCAACTGTCTCTATTCAATTCCTTCTGTCACTAAAAATATTTCATGAAGACTTTGTAAGGTTTAGCCAAACTTACAAAGAAAAAGTCAGACTTAGTTAGCTGAGTTGGCTCATTGAATAGTGCATCGGCCTGTGGACTTATGGGTCCCAGGTTCGATTCTGGTCAAGGGCACATGCCCAGGCTGCAAGCTCGAGCCCCAGTAGGGGGAGTTCAGGAGGCAGTCGATCAATGATTTTCTCTCTCATCACTGATGATTCTATCCCTTTCCTTTCCACTCTGAAATCAATAAAAATATATTTTAAAAAAGGTCAGTTATTTTATAAATATCTAAATTAAATAACTAATTGAGACAGCATAGTAGGTTGTCAACAATATGGTCATTCCAATACATTCATTATAAATAATGAATGCAAATTCTCCAACTGTTGATCAAGCTCAGAAGTATTTCAGGGGAATTTAAAAGAAAAAAAAAAGGAATAAAAAATGTATACTTAGGATTTATTTGAAAGTTTAAGTTAAAAACAGAGGTAATCATAAAGAAATCATGCAATCATAAATAACTTATTTATTTGAAAAATCCAAGAAACCTAAAAGTAGATAGTAAATGTATTGAAAATTTTAAATACTATACACATTTTTGCATACCAACCGTTAAGAAAAAACACATTTTAGGGTGTACCCATCTTTATATTTAAGTAAAAGTATAGATTATTAATACTAAACTACTGAAAACAAGATTCAATAGTTACAAGCCATTTACATTCAGACTTGGTACTTACCTATGCTAGAGGTATAATCAGTGGCTCCAAAGATCAACTCTGGTGCCCTATAGTACCGAGAACAGATATACGAAACATTGGGTTCTCCTCGGACCAGCTGCTTTGCACTAACAAAAATAAAAAGCAAAAAAATTTAAAACAATCTAAACCTTAAAACTCTTATCATGCACAAAACTAAATGTTTATATCCAAGATTCATGTAATTCCAATCATGTCATACATGAAAAAGAAAATATGAACAACTTTTTCAGACAAAAGAAACATAATTTTAGCAATATACTCATTTTAAAAATAATAGTAATTTTTAAAGACTACATTTATCAACTGTCACCTAAGGAAAAAGAGATAAAAAGTCACAGAAGGATCAACACTTAATTTCTTCTGATCCTCTGGTTCCCTAAATTCCACCTCTGAAATACAAAAAAAGAGTTGAAAAGAAGTACCCATCATCCCCACCAAAAAACAAAGCAACAGATTATCTATACTAATAATAGAGAATATGCAAATTATCCATGACAGAATCATGTCACAACCAGATCAGCAGGCTGTATCACCGCCCTCTGCTCAGGCAGCTGCAAGGCCCAACATAGGATAGGATATGATAGGAGGAGATAAGAAAAGAGAGGGAGAGGAAGGCAGGCCTGCATCCAGACAGGCCGAGAAGGGAACAAGAAAAAGATGCAGGAATGGAAAAGGGGAAGGAAACTCAGGGCTGCACGCAGGAGGAGGTGGTAACCGTGGGGGTGTGTTGGGGACAGCAGATGCACCTCACCTAGAGGCAGGAGGAGAATAGTGGCCCCCGGTATGAGCCATTGGCGGAGAAGTGCCATGGGTCTGGTATGGAGTGGTGGATGGTTTGAGGCTTTCTGGGCAGAGGTGTTCCTGCTTCGCAGCAGCATCAGCAGCACCCAGGCCCCATGGGCCTCATCCACCTTCGCTGAGCCAGGCATCCCGGGCAGGGAATGGGAGCAGGATGGCAGTGGGGAGGCCGGGAAAGGAAGGGTAGTGAGCAGCTGGCCAGGACTGAGCCCTGGACAGGGGGTTAACATCCCCTCGCCCTCCGCCTAACAGAAGCTTTAAGAAGGGAGGGAGGGAGAGAACTTTATAAAGGAGTCAGTAGAGAGCAGAGAAGGAAAGAGGATGTATGAGTGAACTGTAGAAGCTATAATGAAAATCAAGTATAGTTATGTACTGGGGACAGATTTAAAAGTAGGAGTCAGAAAAGAAAAAAAGATAAATGATAGTGAATAATTAGGCAGGTAGATATAAAAACAGTGGAAGTAAGTAGAGAAGAATATATGGGAAAGGTTAGATGAGAAAAGAAGAAGGAAGGAAGAAAAGTTTTAAAGGGGAGCTGGTAGAGCTCAAAAGGAGAATGGGAAGAAGGAAGAAATGGGGGCGGGAGCAAAGCAGGTCCAAGGGAGGAAGTGAATAAAAAAATTAAGGTGAGAAGGAAGGAAAAAGAGAGGGAAGGAAGGGGTAAAGATAAAGAAAAGAAGGAATGTGGGAAGGGACAGAGGGTAGAAGATTGGAAGAAGGATGATGGAACAGAAGTAGGAAATGAGAAAAGTAAAGTTTATAAATGATGAGACAGAAGGAAAAAGTGTTACATAAAGGAGAGAGAAAAATTGTGTGAGAGGGAGAAGCCAATAAGGAAGTCAAATACAACTGTGTGTGAAGGGGTTAAGATTTTTTTAAAAAGTTAAGGGGTGGCCAGGCCGGCAGGTGAGGGCATTTAGGGGGATTAGGTAGGCAGGCATAATGCTCAGGGCAGGCAGGCAGGTGATCGGTTAGGAGCCAGAGGTCCCGGATTGCGATCCCTAAAGGGATTGGATCTAAACTAGCAGTTGGACATCCCTCGAGGGGTCCCAGAATAGAGAAGGTGCAGGTTGGGCTGAGAGACCTCCCCCCATTCCCCACCCTGCATGATTTCGTACAATGGGCCTCTAGTAAAATATAAGAATGAATACTTTTTACACAATTTTTTTTGAAGGGTAAGAAACTGGCTACTTTTTTATAATTTGATTTCAGAGTGAATATCCTGAGAATAGACCCAATCTATTTTCCCACCATCTTAGTCAATTTATTAACTGTCTAAACATATCAATACCCAATAAAAAAGACAGGCTCACTTCTTAACAGCAGAGATTTTTCACAGCTTATGCATTCTAACTCTGCTGTCCTGAATTTACATATTCTCTTAATCCAACTTTCCTTCCAAACTTTGTGGCATGTATTTTAAACATAACAAGAAATTAAAATTAGTTTCTTTTGAGATGTCTCCCAAGATAACTTGAAGACACAATGAAATTAATTGCTGAGGAAGCTAACTATTTTGACCTGCAATAATAACAAAGATAAATACAGGAGATGAATATAAACAAAATCAAAATCAAAAAGTGTAACAAAAAAAGGTAAGAAAAATTTGAGGTATAAGTACAGAGTAGAGATGAAAGTGGTTACGAGGGTTTCAAAGTTTGGGCTTTCTTTTCTTTCATTTATTTCTGATTCATGATAATTTTTACCTTAACCTATTCTTCCTTCATTACAAGTTTTGAAGGTCAGAGATAGTTTATTTTTTGACATTCTCCACAAGTACTGACACAAAGCAACCATTTTTAAGTTAATAAATACTATAATCCCGGCTGCATAAAAATTGCAACACTTTTTAGCACTAAATAAGACTTTTCCACTTTATGAATAATTTCTTTAATTAACAAGACAGATTCTAATTGTATTGTCAGAAATTTACTATTAGATAAAGAAGGTAAGATTGGAAACTCCAGAGCTCCTAGATTTCTTCACTACTTGATGGAGTTTACCTTCTTTCTCTTCAGGTAAGGCTGGCTATAACTTCCTGCCCTTTAAGGATTGAGCATCCAATATAGTGGTCACATATAATCCTAAGAAAGCCCAACTAACCAGGCTCTATTTCACCCAGTAAAGAATTACTAACAAGAGAGTCAGACTGTTTTGTTCAAGTCACTATCAACCTGGCACCAAGGATCTAAAGTATATCCTAAAGTCTACTTGCCCAAATCAACTGTTTAAAAAGCCAGCTTTGTTTTCAGGTCTATTAAAAAACGAGCTATTACCATATAAGTGAAATCCCTATTTTAAATATATCAGAACAAAGTGATTTCTATGTGCCAACAGAATGTACCACAGGAATAGTGTTGACACTATGGTAAAAGGAAAACCTCTACTAAACTTGATGTCTCATAGTCTTTTTACAGTCCATACTAATTAGTCACTATCAGGGAGGAAGATATCACATAAAAATAAAACTCATATGATTTGGGCAGTCTGTCCTTCACATAATAATAGTAGTGCTTTTTTTAAAGCATCAAATGAGTTATGATTTAATATCCTTCTCCCTTTTCTAATAAAGGGACAGATTTACACCTGCAAAATGAATTGGGTCCCATAGTAGGTATCTGAAATTAGGGAACTGTAAAAAAAAAAAAAAAAAGGAATGATCTGGAAGAGGACACCTTTGTGAGACTAGAAAGGCTTAACTCAACAACAGAGAAGATGTGTTTGTTACAACTTTCTGAAGAGACAGCCTGTGGAAAATATATCCTATGCAAAACTTAAACTTTAAACTGTTGGTTGATATAAAAGAGATAGGAATATAGGTATTAGTGGGTCAATATCTATAAAGAGCTGAGTTATAAAGTAAAATGTGTGAGCGTGAAAAATTAGATTCTCAGTTCTGTGGAGATGTCTTAGGGATGGGGAGAAATGCATTGCTCTGGGTGATTACACTAGAGAGGAGGTAGAAAGTTAACTGCCTGAGTTTCATGGGGATATAGGGTTGGCTTCATTTTGACAGGGTAGATCAGAGGCACAAGATGGTGAATATTATGGAGGTAGAAAGGATGAAGTCTTATTACACAGTATATTACACCAAGGGATGAGCTTAAGAAAACATAAAGTGCACTGAAATTTGGAGAAAAGAAGGAAGAATAACAGACTAAATTACAGAGGAAAAGGAAGGAAATACAGCTACTAGAACTTCTACTTTACCTTTAAATTGAGGTTAACTCTGAAGTTAAAAAGATAATATAGTAATACATAACAACTTTTTAAAAATTAATTCTTACTGAAAAAAGAATATATACACATAATAAAAATTCAAATAATATAAAAGTACCATCAGTAAAAAAGTTTCCTAATTATACTATACTCACAGCTTTCCTTCCAGGAGGGCAAGCAATGTCATGGATTTATCGTACATTATTCTAGAAATAAGCCATGCATATATCTGTATACACATGACTATTGGGATTTTAAAACACAAAAGGGAATACATGTATATATATTCTCTTGACCTTGCCTTTTAAACAATCATCACCCAAAGATATATTTACCGATTTGAGTGAGAGAGACAGACAGAAACGTCAATTAGTTGCCTCCCATACATGCCCCAACCCATATCAAACCTGCAACCTAGGCATGTACCCTGACCAGGAATACAATCCACCACCTTTCGAGTATGGGATGATGCTCCAACCAACTGAGTCACAATGGCCAAGGCTTGACCTTGCTTTCTAAATTTAGAATTTCTGAGAGATCATTCCTCTTCAATTTATAGAGAGCTACCTACCTCATGCCATTATTTATCTGGTCATTTTCTTAATGACAGACACTGATAAACAATGTTGTGGTAACAATCCCTGTATATATACTGTTTTTGTATTTGTAAAGGAATAATTTCTAAGAATTAAATTGCTAGATGACTATATGCTTTTATAATTCTGACAGAATTTATCCAAACTACCTGAAACTGCACTGAATCTTTACAGTATTTTTAGACTGACATTACAAAAGAAATATATATTTTTAAAAGCATATGGAGTGTAAGGGTGAGGTAGGAGAAGAGGTAAGAGAGAAGAAAAGAGAGCTAGCTTACCTTCCAAAATCACAGAGTTTTAATACAGCTGTATCAGGGTCCAACAAGAGGTTCTGTGGTTTAATATCCCGATGACAGATTCCAAAGGAATGAATATAGGCTAAACTTCGAAACAGCTGATACATATACAACTGTAAAAAATAGCAAAAATTAATTGAATAGTTTCTCTCCCAATCAGAATCCTTAAGCAGTAAATAAAGTAACAGATAAAATGAAATGCTGGGGATTATAAGCACTCAATCTTCCTTTAACAAGTTTCATGTAATTTCTATGTTAATTAGCTAATTAAAGTTTCATTAGCCATATAATATACTTACACTATCTTTTACTAACTTAAAAAAGAAAATTTTACAATGTGCCTTATAATTTTTTATTTTACTAATATTGCAAAACAAATCCAAGATGTGTTTTTTTCAAATGGATAAAAAGCTCAGATATTTCAAATCATGTAACTAATAAGAAAGTTTAGGCCAAAAGCCAAGTCTTTAGTTTTAAAGTTCATCATTTTTTAAAAGTATTTGCAATTTCATCTTCAGAATAATAATTTTCTGAGATGTCAGTCCCAGAAGTTATCAATACAGAGGCCTGGAAAATTTCATATGTGAACTGAGAAAATCTGTAATCAATGGCCTTTTAAGATATCAGTGACCCAATTAATAGCATCACTATGCTTCCTATTAATATCCTTTCAAAAATAAGTAGACTTTAAAATGCCATTTAAAAACAGATTCTAGCTGACTACTGATATAATTTAAAAGATTATTTGTTCAAATTTTACTCTGAAAAAAGTACCAAGAAACTGGGGTCTGTATATGGAAGAAAGAATCAGACTTGACTGGAGAGGGAAACTTTATAAAGGAAATGAATACAGCTGACTCTTGAAAGACATGGGTTTGAACTGCATGGGTTTACTTACATGTGAATTTTGTTCAACAAATATATTAAATAATTTTGGGGGAGATTTCCTACTCTGAAGCAATCACATCTAAAACACGAGCTACTATAAAGCTATATTGTTGTTTCTTTATTCGCAATGCATGAATTGTTATAACTGTAAAACTGAACTTTTCCACATTATCTTTTCAATATTTATGCTTAGTGTTAGTAATATATATAATATCTATAATGTTTTGGATAATGCAAGAAAATAATGATACAGGTACTGAAAGGCGATCGATCAGACGATAAATCTTACATAAACAGATAATGCAAACTTTAGAGTATCAATAAATGCAATGTAGTACTGTAAATGTATTTCATTTGATTTCCTGCCTAACATTTTCTTTTTTCTAGATTACTTTATTGTAAGAATATAGTATATAATACATATATCATTCAAAATATGTATTAATCAACTATGTATATTATCAGTTAGGCTTCTAGTCAATAATAGGCTGTTAAATTTTGGGGGAGTCAAAAGATAGAGGTGAATTTTTTACTAGAAATGAAAGTAGGGGAGGGTGTCAGCACCCTTAACCCCTGTATTAAAGGGTCAAGTGTATCTTAAACCTCCTGTTTATTCCAAGGTCTATGTTCTGGTTCACTTTAAATTTTTCTGACTACTCACCTTGGAAAGACTTTTTGAAATGATTCAACCCAAAGATACCAGTAACTTGATAAAAAACAACAAAAATGATAATTAAAGTTCAGATAGAGCATTGTCACAGGCACCATATTTAAAGGCTACTGTTAAGAGTTAGTTATTAATTCAAGTTAACATGAGACCTGCTTTCCTTCCAACAGGCCATGATGAAAACTGTAGACAGGTAATTTCAATGCATCCTTAACATTATACTGAACTACAGCTGGAAAAGTTTAATCCTTCTTAAAAATGAAGCATAATGTAAAATCTATAGGTAAGATCTTCAATTGGGTCAACATTTTGCCACCATAGTCAGAATTAAGGAATTTAGATATTTATATAATTTAAAAAAAAAATCTTCACCCAAGGATATGTTTCCCACTGATTTTTAGTAAGAGAAGAAGGGAGAGAGAGGGAAGGAAAGAGGGAGAAACTGAGAGACATCGATGAGACAGAGAAACATCGATAAGTTGCCTCCCTTCTGCACCCCAACTGGGGATTGGACCCACAACCTGGTATATGTCCTGACAGGGAATTGAACTTGCAACTTTTCAGTAGTCAAGACATTGCTCCAAATAACTGAGCAACACCAGCCAGGTCACTCATGTAACTTTTTAAAAGCTTCATAATTCTAATATTGTATCATTGTTCACAGCATCAACCTCCAAGTCCTAAAGCTTACTCTCAGAATTTTAAGAGTTTATTCACTGCCACTTAAAAAAAAAAAAAAAGCCCCTATAAGATATTGAGTTCATAGGTGTTAATTTACTAAAGGAGAGACTTTATTAAAGACACTTATTTCTAGGTCAGCAAGAACCAAAGGGAAAAAAATGTTTTCTTTGCTAAATTTGCTTAAGAGTTTAAATGGATTAAAGTATTTTTTTACTATATTCATTCATATGAAAGATCTACCCTATCTACCATTCTCTTCACTTTATCTTTTGAAAAGTCAATAGAAAGAGTGACAGTTTTTATTTGACTCTGTAAAAGTATATTTATAGGATAACTGAGAGGCGTACTACACTAGAAAGCTATAAGAAACAACTGGTCATTATTCTAAGAGCTTTACATGTATTATTTTACTTAACCCTTATGTAATAAGTACAACTATTATTTTTATTTCATACATAAAGTAACTGAGAAACATAGGTTAAGCGATTTGTCCAGAGTCATATACTTAATAGTGCAGTCTTGGGTAAGTATGCCTCTTTTAATTACTATTTCTTTATTTTGCCTTATTTTTATCCTACTAAGTAAAAGTGCAAAAACATAATTATTAAATAGCTTGATTATGAAGTTAAAAAGTCTAGAATGATAAACTCTTAGAAACTTAGATATCTAGTACATTTTGAAATTTGAGATTTATTTAACAAGTACTGTAAAACCAGTGTTTCACCATTTGTTTATTTAATTATTATAATCATTCTGTGATATACACATTTGTCCTAAATTTTACAAGAGATCATTGAGGCCCAATTAGCAGTCTGAACACAATCTGAACTCAGCTGCAAAATTATCAAATCTAACTTCAAGTCCAATGTCCTCTCTCCTCTATGCTACTAAACCTGTTTAAAACTAATAGAATAACAATTTTATTCATGATTCACAAAAATACGTCCAGCTCTTGTGTACCCAGACCCTATCCTTAAACATTATTTATTAATTTTAAAAATTTCAAGATCCAAAGATTTGCCAGGTATCTGTTTTAGAATTGTTTTTAAACATCCACTTAATTATGAAAGCTGTTAATCAAAAAAGCAAAGGTGCTCAAAAACTTAACTTATATACCATCAACTATATATAAAGTTACCAGTACTATAAAAGGGGTGAAGAAAGAAGTCTGAAGCAATAAACTCATAAAACACTCAACTCCCCCAGAAAACATGACAATTAAAGAGTCACAAAAACTACAACTGCCATTTTGGTAACATGTATGCCAAGTAAGTTCTTATTAAATGTTGAGGTCGGTGGGCAAACGTTACTTAAGGAAAAAACAATATGTCCATTAACAAGTGACCAACTGAACAAATTAGGATATAACCATACAACCGACTAATATGTACAGCTGTAAAAAAGAAAGGCAAAATAGCACGCTCTCTCTCTCTGGCTCTCCAGAATACATTTTTATTGTTTATGTGTTTTTATTTTTTTTTTACATTTTTAATTTTAAAAAGCAAGGTTGAAGAATGTATACATTATGTAACTATTTACATAAAAAAGAGATGGAGCAATAAAACAATTATATACATTTACTTAAAATTTTTGAATATTTAATTCTGTGAATGGGGAGGAATAGGGTAGAGAAAATAGATAAAAGCTAAACTTCTTAAACTGCATATATCTTGTTTTATAGATTTTACTTTGGAACTATGTATTTTCTATTTTGATAGAAAATTAACTTTAAAGAAGTTTAAAACACAATCTATAATAAAAGTAAAATTAAACAAAGCTTAGCAAAGCATAATCACAGAAAGAAGTTATTCATTGTTTATTTAAAATAGAGAAACTTGATTGTTCATCTAATGGAATGTACCATGGGAATAAGAAAGAGCTGCAAAAAGACCTTAAATTATTTTCAGCTGGAATAGGAGTGCTGGTATTGCTATCCTAAGACTACGTATTGTATGTATAGCATGGGACAAACCAAGTAAGTAATTAAAAAATGGAATTTTTAGTGTAAAGAAAATGAAATAGAGATGGATGATTGTTAAGCCCCTCAAAATTTAATTAGAAGGATAGCCCAGCTGGTGTGACTCAGTTATTGAGCATCGACCTATGGACCAGGAGCTCAGGGTTCGATTCTTGGTCAGGGCACATGCCCAGGTTGCGGGCTCCATCCCCCATAGGGGGCATGCAGGAGGCAGCTGATCAATGATCCTTTCTCTTCATTAATGTTTCTATCTCCTTTGCTCTCTGAAATCAATAAAAATATATTTAAAAAAGAAAGAAATATTAATATGAACTCATAGTATATTTATCGCTGATATGAATAAAAAGATGCATTTTACCTTTGAAAACAACCATCCACATATTTTCTAGCTCTGTCCACTAAAAAGACCTAAAAATAATAACCAATTCTATGGTATGTAGCACCCCCAATATCCAGACGGTGATCTCTGAATACCATGTCCCACTAAAATAATAACTTCCCCTTGAAGAAAAGGCTCATTCCAACTCTGCAGAAGAAATGTGTAAGATGAACCTAGAGTACTAATAGGAAGCAAGGAAGCTATCAAAGACTACTAAGATTTGTCTAAGAAACTTTAAAACAAACACAACAACAATAAATAACCCCTTGATCACCTTTGGAGGGTGCTATGGAACCAATAAATTATTATAAATTTTGATAAATAAAGGGAAAGAATCAAATATATATCCAGTATAAACTGTACCCCAGGGTAATGAAATAGCTGACATGGAAAGTTTCTATTTATGGAACTATTCTAGCTTATACATTAAGAAGGAATAATAACATTAAAATATTTTATGACCATTAAGGAATTAATGGATTTAGGCAATTATCATCAATAGCTATAAGCATCACAAAAAGAAAGATATTATATTCTACCTTAGGAAAGCACCCAAAACTATATATGAAATAATCTTGATTCCTACAAAAAAAATGATCTAATATAAAATTTACAGGAAATACAAAGAAGAGTAATATACTACATTATACTGCAGTAATCCAAGACAAAATCCAGAACAAAAAACTGTAGGTCAAATGACCCAGTTTTTTTAATAACAAAGTTGAGAGAATGAGAGAGAGAAAGAGAATGAGGAAGGGAGGGAGGGAGGGAGAGATGGAGGGAGAGAGGGAGGGAGAGACAGAGAGAGAGAATGAGAGGGAGAAGGAGAGAATGAAAGGAGAGGGGAGAGGGAGATATTAAAAGAAACATTAAGAAACACATACGCCAAGGGTGCAATAAATAAGTAGAACAACAAATTGATCTCTCTCTCTCTCAAATCAATTTAAAAAAAATAAAAAGCAGCAACACATCTGACAATTGCAATATAGGGGCATTACTTGGATCCCAATTCTAACAAATAAATTTTAAAAATATATGTAAGATATATTGGAAATATAAATAACTGGACATTTAATCACAATTATACTGGGTAAATTCCTAGCCACTCTTGTGATGAGTTCTATAAAATAAAAAATATGACATTTGGTATTAGGTACCAAAAATAAAATAACACCTTGAAAGAGTCCATGCATTTAGTTAAAATTATCAAAAGTTGAAATTTCAACTACAGACACAATGTATATGTAAGTGGAAATAAAACACTGAATCTGATCATACTTATAACTATTTTATAATTTTATGTATGATTGCTCTTATTTCAGCCTGTGGTACAATAAGTATATCAAAAATTAAATAAAAAGGTGCTATGCCTAGCAAAATTAAGTCCATAATAACCTGTGAAAAATTCATTTGTCAGAGAGATGAGAAGTATCTTTAATATCCGAGTCATCAAAGTTTAAAAAGTAAAGGCGTCACACTTTAAAACTCTACAAGAATTTAATGAAGCTCTAGCAATACCTACTTTGCAGCTTTCCCCACTTAGTATTAGATGCGATAATGTAGTTAAAACACATAGCCTCTCCCTAGCTCATGATAAGTACTTTTAAAAATGGAAAATTGCTCCGTTTTTACATACCTTGACATAGATCACAGGAAGTGTCTGTTTGGCTCGACTATAGTGTCTGGCAACTCTGTATACTGTTTCCGGAACATAGTCCAGCACCAGATTGAGATAGACCTCATCTTTCTGAAAAAGTTTATTAAAAACAAACAAAATAACAAGATTAGAAACTAGTCTTTAAGTATTCAAATGAGAGTAAATATTCAATAAGATATATATTCACTTATTCAGATTAAAAAATCAGAATGTGTCCAATTTTAATTATACAAAATTAAATCAGAATATAACCACAATAAGAAAAACCATCTACCACTTTTTCAATACTATTAAAATTCTTAATCATGTTTAAGCTATTATTTAGGTTATATGATTTTAAAGGATATCACCTACCACAAAATTTTACATTTTCTAATTTGAGAAGCAATGCCCTAATATCCTATCAAGAAAGGTGCCATAGCAATAAAGCAAGTAATGAATTGGGAACTACAATAGTGTATTTCTAGCCCGAGCTCTGCTGCTAACTGATGTATTCCAGTTACTTAAATCTCAAGGCTTCAGTTTCTTCAACTATAATATAAAAAGCTGGACTAGTTGTTCTTCAACATTTCTCTAACCTCTACAAAAAGATTCTATGGTTATCTGATAGTCTATATTTAGTAGAACAATCATTTGTCTTCTACAATTAAGTTAAAGAAAAAGAGTAGTTTAAAAGGCAGCAAGTTACCATACTCAAGTTTACTGTAGGCCACAAGTTTAAACATCCATTCTCAGTAGCATAAAGACATCAATCCAAGATCATTGGGGATAAAGAAGGGAATTCCAACTAAGTACCAAGTAGGAAAGAGGAACAGGGTGCTACTCTTACCCCGAACATATGAACAATATGAGGTAAGTACACTGAAGCAGAAAACAAAGCTGAGAATCAGTGTTCAAGTTTAGAATTGGCCACTGAGTGGGAAAATCTGCAGGTAAACAAGCTTTCAGTCTTCCCAACTTAAAATCATCTTACATACCAAACAGAATTAAAGAATTTCAATTTTCAGTATTAATTACTTTCTATATGTCAGTGGCTACAGAAGGGGAAGTAAGGGTACAGGTATAAAAGATGACATCTAAACTGAGTATGAAAGGGTCATTTCAGGCAGAGAGAAAACCATTTTCAAGATGTGGGATCAATGAGTACAATATAACTCAGAAAACAGTTTAGTGAGACAGCAAACCATTAACTGTACCACCTATTCACTATCCTTTACTTTTTCATGTTCTCCTCTCTTCCCTTTCACATACAGCTTAAATTCCTTAGTCTGTCACAGGGGTCAGTAAACAATAGCGGCCTGTTTTTAAAAATAAAGTTTTATAGGAACACTGGCTACTTTTGAACTATAATGGCAGACTTAAGTAGTTGTGATAGAAACCACATAGCCTGCAAAATCATAAATATGTACTATATAGCCCTTTATGAAAAAGTCTGCCCAGTCTGCTGTAATTTATGCCCTCCTCTTATGCCATACTGGTTTGATAAACCACAATTTTGGTTAAATCCAGTTTTCTACACATTCCCTAACTATACCCAAAAGATGAACATGGCTGCAAACCTAAAATTGTGATTGGTCCCTCATTAAATTCATCCTTAAGTAATTCAATCAGCCCAGGAATGATACTACATTTGCCTAACCTATGCACTTTTTAAAAAATTTAAATTATTTATTTTTTAAAGTATTACATAAGTCTCTTTTCCCCCCATTGACTCTCCCGACTGGACTCAGCCCCTACCACCCCCCGCCCCCAGCACATGCCCTCGGTACTATTTCTGTCCATTGGTTATACTCATTTGCATGCATACAAGTCCTTTGGTTGATCTTTTAGCTCCTCAACCCCCCGCCTTCCCTCAGAGGTTGGACAGTCTGGTCAATGTTTCTATGTCTCTGGGTTTATTTTTGTTCATCAGTTTATGTTGTACATTATATTTGAAAAATGAGGGAGATCATGTAATATTTTTCTTCCTCCAACTGGCTTATTTTGCTTAGCATAATGTTCTCCAGTTCCATTCATGCTGTTGCAAATGGTAAGAATTCCTTCCTTTTTATAGTAGAGTAGTATTCCATTGTGTAGATGTACCAGCGTTTTCTAATCCACTCTTCTGCTGATGGGCACTTACGCTGTTTCCAAATCTTAGCTATTGTAAATTGTGCTGCTATGAACATAAGGATGCATATGTCCTTTTTCTGATTGGTATTTCTAGTTTTCTGCGATATATTCCTATAAGTGGGATTACTGGGTCCAATGGAAGTTCCACTTTTAATTTTTTGAGGTAATGCCAATCTGCATTCTCATCAGCAGTGCAAAAGGGTTCCTTTTACTCTGTATCCTCTCCAGCACTTGTCCTGTGTTGATTTGTTGATGATAGCCATTCTGACAGGTGTGAAATAGTACCACATTGTCTTTTTGATTTGCATATCTCGGATTGATTAGTGACTTTGAGCATGTTTTCATATGTCTTGGCCTTCAGTATGTCCTCTTTTGAAAAGGATCTATTTAGTAGTAGGTTCTTTGCCCATTTTTGGATTATCTTCCTTTTGTTAAATTGTATGAGCTCCCTACAAATTTTGGAGATTAAACCCTTACCAGAGATAACTTTGGCAAATATGTTCTCCCATGCTTTCTTTTGTTGATTGCTTCTTTTGCTGTGCAGAAGTTTTTAATATAGTTTTTTTTAATTTCATAAATCTTTATTGTTCAGATTATTACAATTGTTCCTCCTTTCCCCCCCCCCATTGCTCCTTCCACCCGGTTCCCACCCGACCCTCTGCCCTTACCCCCCCTACTCATTGTCCTCAGCCATAGGTGTACGATTTTTGTCCAGTGTCTTCCCGCACCCTACACACCCCTTTCCTCCTGACAAATGTCAGTCCATCCCCTTTCCATGCTCCTGATTCTATTATATTCACCAGTTTATTCTGTTCATCAGATTTTTTATTCACTTGATTTTTAGATCCACTTGTTGATATGTATTTGTTGTTCATAATTTTTATATTTAACTTTTTCTTCTTCTTCCTCTTTTTAAAGAGTACCTTTCAGCATTTCATATAATACTGGTTTGGTGGTGATGAACTCCTTTAGCTTTTTCTTATCTGTGAAGCTCTTTATCTGACCATCAATTCTGAATGATAGCTTTGCTAGGTAGAGTAATCTTGGCTGTAGGTTCTTGCTATTCATCACTTCGAATATTTCTTGCTATTCCCATCTGGCCCGCATAGTTTCTGTTGAGAAATCAGCTAACAATCATATGGGTGCTCCCTTGTAGGTAATGAACTGTTTTTCTCTTGCTGCTTTTAATATTCTCTTTGTCTTTTGCTCTTGGCATATTAATTATGATGTGTCTTGGTGTGGTCCTTTTTGGATTCCTTTTATTTGGGGTTCTGTGTACTTTCTGGACTTGTAAGTCTATTTCTTTCACCAGGTGGGGGAAGTTTTCTGTCATTATTTCTTCAAATAGGTTTTCAGTATCTTGCTCTCTCTCTTCTTCTGGCAGCTCCATAATTCGGATGTTGGTACACTTAAAGTTATCCCAGAGGCTCCTTACACTATCTTCAAATTTTTGGATTCTTTTTTGCTTTTTGCTTCTTTGTATTTCAAATCTTTGACTTGATTCTTGAGGTCCTCTAGTCTGCTGTTAGGTCTCTGTATAATATTTTTTATTTCAGTCATTGTATGTTTAATTTCTAGTTGGTCCTTTTTTATATCCTCAAGGGTCTCGCTAAATTTATCAGCCTTTTCTAGGAAATTCTTGAAAAACCTTATAACTGTGGTTTTGAACTCTATATGCAGTTGTAGACTTTCCTCTATTTATTTCATTTGTGATCTGTTTCTTTGTCTCCACATTTTTGTTGCTTCTCTGAGTTGGTAGAGTAGCTTTGTGTGCTAGGTGCCCTATAGGGCCCAGTAGCTTAGCCTCCCCAAGTTTCCTGAAGTGGACACTCTTGGTGCACCCCTTTGTGGACTGTGTGTACAGCCTTGTTGTAATTAAGTCTTCATTGTTGCTGGTATTACTGGGAGGAATTGATCTCCAGGTCGATTGGCTGTGAGGATCAGCTGTGTCCATGATGGGAGAACTTCTGTGCTGGAGACATCCTTATGAGACAAGACTTGCAAATTGCAAAAGCCTCTGTGTTCAGCTTGGATGGGGAGGATTCTCAGAGTTGAGAAGACAGCTGTGGCTTCTGGTCAGCCTTGTCCTATGAGGCCCCTGGGTCTCAGTGTCCCTCAGTAATTGCTGCAAGCACCTCTGAGAGAAAGCTGCCCTCGAGTTTCGCCCACTGCCAAACAGTCCAGTTTCTCCCCATGAGTCTGGGTTCCCACAGTCTTGCCCGGAAGTGGAGTTCAGTGCAGGTGGGAGCTTCTGTCTCTGCCCCCCGCTTGAGAAAGCCAGATGTGCACTCAGCTGTCAGTCCTCTCCGCAAGCACACACCTCTGGACCTCTGCCTTCTGCAGTTCCCCTGAGTCTCTGTGCTTTTCTCTTTTCCTGACAGTCCAGATTACCTCCAAATGAGTCTGGGTTCCTGGAATCTCACCTGGAACTAGAGTTCAGCGCAGTTGGGAGTTTTCATCTCCTTCCCGCTTGAGAAAGCCAGCCACGCATTCAGCTGCCAGTCCTCTCTGTGCGTGTCTCTGTATCTCTGCCTTTTGCAGCTCCTCTGAGTCTCCATGTGCTTTTCTCTTTCACTTTAGTTGTACAATTTATACTCAGCCAGTTTTCCTCTGGTTCTGGATGGTGTCAGTTTTGTCTTTTAGTTGTAGTTTTGAAATTGTTGTGCGAAGCAGCAGTTCAGGTGTTTACCTATGCCACCATCTTGGTTTTTATTTTGATATAGTCCCATTTGTCTATTTTCTCCTTAGTTTCCATTTTTCTAGGAGCTATGTCGGTAAAGATATTGGTACAACAAATGTCTGACATTTTGCTGACTAAGGAACCTTCTAAAATTTTTAAAGTTTCCCATCTTATGTTTAAGTCCTTTATCCATTTTGAGTTTATTTTTGTGTATAGTGTAAGTTGGTGGTCTAGTTTAATTTTTTTTTGCTTGTATCTGACCAATTTTCCCAACACCACTTATTGAAGAGATTGTCTTGACTTCATGTATGCTCTTGCCTCTTTTGTCAAATATTAGTTGAGCATAATGGTTCTGGGTTCTGCTGTTCTGTTCCATTGGTCTATATGTTTGTTCTTGTGCCAGTACAGGCAGTTTTGAGAACAGTGGCTTTGTAAGATAGCTTGATATCTGGTATTCTGAAACCTCCAACTTTGTTCTTCATTCTTAGGATGGCTTGGCTATTCAGGGTCTTTTTTTAATTTCATATGAATCTTTGGAGAGTTTTGTTCTAGGTCTGTGAAATATGCCATTGTTATTAAATCAGCCCAGTAATGATATTGCATTTGACTAATCTATTCACTTTTTTCAAACTCTGTGATTTCTTCTCTTCAATCTCCAAAACTTCTCCCATTCTTACTTTTAGCTGATGAACTTGCTTGCACAACTGCATATTCCCACGTATCAGCATCTATCTCCATATACTCTTTCTTTCTTTCTCTAGAGATAAACTGACCAAGCTTCTTCTTTCTAAGGCAAACCCTGATACTAGTTTAAAAAAATAAAATAAAATAAAAAAGACAAGACACTCTTCTGCTCTTCCTATTCAGTCATTACTTCGGTAATTTTCATGTCTTTCTCCATGAACTATTCTCTCTCTGGGAGCATTACAATCAGTACACAAAACTGCTGTTATTTCTCTCATCATTGAAAAAAAAACCCTTTAATACACTAACCACCACGATATTTTTAGGCCCTCTTTAAGAGGAAAAATGCCTCAAAAGAGATGCCTACACTTACTTTCTCCATACTCCTTTGAATTTCACCACCACCACTACACCAGAATTGTTCATCAAGATCAATAATCTCTTTGATACTGAATCCCATATCTACATTAGTCATCTAATCCCGCCCCTTCTACTTGACTTTCATCATACTTCCTTCTTTGAAACACCTGCTTCACTTAGGTTCTAGAACACTGGTTTCATCCTACCTTAAAGACAACTCTTCCTGCTCTCCATTTCTGGTTCCTTCTATGCTATTTTATTTCCCGAGGAATGGAAGATATGATGATCTCTTCCAGTCCAATGGCTCAATACTGCAATACAATGATGATTCCTCAAGTTCATATATATCCTGGAACTCTGCCTTTAGCTCTAGACTAGCATATCCAACTGTTTACCTGATATTACCTATGTGAAAAACCTTAGAATCATCAATTCCCCACTACCCCCTCTCTCACACACACAAATTTAAACACATTCCCCATATCCATATATCTATTTGTGTATGTGTGTGTGTGCTAATGGTTCTATCTTTAAAATTTATCCAGGATCCAACTACTTCTTACCACCCTCAATGCTCAATCCTGTTTTTATTACCAACACTACTTCACCTAAATTATTGTAATATATACTCCTAGTTTTCTTTTTACCTTTTACAGTCTAATATCAACAAAATATGTTATATTGTATTTTTTCCACTCAACCTCTTTAAGATTTATTCTTATAAATGATCTACAAGATCCTGTACATGCACTTCCTTATTTCCCCATCTACGTCTTTACTCCACTGCCTTCCCCATGGCTCATTTATCTTGAGCAAGGATAGCTTCCTGCTGTCTTTGCAGACTTTCACATTTAGGGCCCCTGTACTGATTAATCCTTCAGTCTAGACTGTCCCCTCTCCCTAACTCCCCACCCTCTGCCCCATATACACACAGCTCACTTGCTTTAACTCCTTCAAATCTTTGTTCGGGGTCCTTTCCCTAATCAGACCATTTAAAACTGCAAGCCATTCCTCCATTCCACACTCCCATGTGCCTTCTCCATTTAATTTTTCCCATGATATGTAGCACTTTCTAGCCATATACTTTACATTTTATTTTCCCTCACTAGATTAAGCTCCATGAGGAAAAAGATTTGTGTCTGTCTGTTCACTGCTTTATCCCCACCCAGAGTAGTGTCCAGTATATAACAGATATCTGTGTGTGTGTGTGTGTGTGTGTGTGTGTGTGTGTGTGTGTACCAATATTTGAGTAAATATTTGTTGAATCAATTTTAGTTTAGAGGCAATGGGTATTATTTAAAAATTAGGATGATCGTCTGACAGGTATGTTTTAACTCAAACGACAATGTAAAATATGGGTATGGAAAAGGAAGAAGTTGGGAAGATGAGAATGAAAACTAAACATCTGGAAACCTATAGGGATCTTAAGGTTTTGGCCAGGGCAAAGGCAAAAAAAATTTTTTTTAAAAGGAGGTGAGTGGGGGCAGGTAAATTGGCTATTTAAACATGAGAGTAATAGAAAATCTGAGAAACAAAGAAGTTTGAATTAATTTAACAGTCTCTAAACTTGAGCAACTAGACCCAGATTTATATGTAGGGTAAATGGATAGAATATAAATCATAAAAAGGAATAGCTGAGAATGTAAGATTCTAGAATATCACAGGAAGAGGGAGGAACAAGAACACAGAGAAGCTATACAGTATAGGAATTAAGAGGCAAGGTTAGTATGAATCACAAAAAACAACACCAAATCCCAACTCTGCTACTACAAGTTATGGGACCATGAGCATGTTACTTAACTTCTCTAGACCTCAGTTTCCTACAAAATAATGCTAATGATGGTGTCTACTTTAAAAGACAGTCTTAAGATTATAAGAAATAACCTATATATTAAGTTTTTAAGCACATTACATGTAACATAAAAAAGATTCAATTTTAACTATTATAATCTTTAGAAAGGAACAATACCTTTTTTTTTTTCCCCTTCCCATACATCTAAAGTAAGTGATTAGGTGCTGGGGAGAATTATAAGTAAGATGAGTGAGTGTCTGATGACCCTATTTTTTGTAAAGCGATGAGGTCATATGTAAAACTGAGGGTAGCAAGTGTAATGCTGAAAATTTCTCTTAAAATTTCAGAGATCAAGATTTATTTAGACAATGGCCAGTTCTGAGTGAGGGTGAAGTCCAATAAAGAAAGTAAATAAAAAGAATGCTAAAGTGGTGTCAAAGAGACTGTTGTGTTAAGTAGATTGCAAGAAGTGGTGAATCTTGGGTTTTGGAAAGGTCATTAACACAGATGTCAAAGCTATCCTTTTTTAACTACTTGATTACAAAGTTTCTTGACTTTAACAAATCATTGACAAAGGTAATAATGATATATTTATGAATGGCCCAGAGATATGTAAGAATGTATTACAATTTAATTCATTTGTTAAATAATGATAATAAAAATGAAGAATAAAAAGATTAAAAAATGAATGCCAAGGACAAGAAAAGAAGGGCCACAAACTCTGTCTTCACTTATGCCAATCAATATTTTCATAAATGATTTCATTTATTAGGGGTTGCAAAAGTAAGTGACTTCAATGGCTAAGTAATAAATGTAAATGTATGAAACCAAAATGTATAATGCAGTAAGGTACAGTGATTGATAATTCATACAGTATAAGATTTAACTAAAAACATTCCAATTCAAAAAAATATTAACAGAATATGCTAACCAAATAAAACACATGAGAGAGGGAATTTGGTAGTCAGTTTACAATATCTGACTTCAACACAACTACTTAAGACTGACATATACCTAGGAAAAAATGCCTTAGAATGGAAGAGCAAGTAAGAAATTCAAAGAACTCTAATAGCCTGGAATTCTAAACCAAACCCACAATATAACATTTAACAAAGATAAATATATATTTAAGACTATGAGTGAAATAAAAATATCAATTTATTATAAAGAATGGCAGGTAAGACTTGACAGTAATTCATCTGAAAAATAAATGATAGGTAAAATTGAACAGAACTCAAAAGAATCAACATTGAGGTGCAGTTCATGAAAAACTTAGATTATAGTAGAACTGCTGTGCTCATAGCAATAAAGATAATTCTACTCTATTTCATACAGTTCATGTTTCATTTGACACTCATTTTTGGGGCAATATATTTTATTCATAATATTAACAAAGCAGAACACATAAAAAGATTAATAAAATCATGTCTGCTATAGGTTGAATGTTCTAATTAACTACAATATGAGAAATATAAGGGCTCAAATTATATTTGAACTATAATTTTGCAAATTAGCATAAGCCTATCTTTTTGCTCAAATAATTTCTGATTATTCACAGTTTATTCATCAAAAGTTTACAATTTTCTTTAGAATCCTAGAAGAGGTTTGCCCATTTGTAGGTATGATATAAATATTCCTTTGACATTTAAAAGCTGTCATTTTGACTGTTTGTATTTTCTGAGACACTAGAGGTATCTCATTATAAGTGAAGGCACTGTGAACTACTTTTCCCTTCAGGGCTCTGTGCTTCTATTAAAATCAAATCACTTAAAAAAAAAATCTAATTGGGTCCTAAGACTGAAAACCAAAACCAACAAATAATACTACCACCAATATTGATTTGAAATGAATGGGCCCAACAACACCATGCTCTTTAATGTTCCTGTTAAACTTACAGATGTTCTGCTATGAATTAAAAAGCTATAGGAATAATCCTGAGTAGAGAGTGCATATCCCTATGATGATGATCACAGTAGAGGAAACACTAACATTTCCACCTTCCTAAAGTGGTTTTGTTTGGAGATTTGTGCAAAATATAATTCAAGAGACTGGGAATGCTAACATTTCAAGATGATAAATGGACTAGGATTAATTTCTATCACTTATAATTATCTGAAATATCTCAGATCTACTGTTTTCTTAATGTAATCTCTCTTTGGGTTATCAACAAATGCCTAAATACTTACAGATTAGCTACAGATTTTAAAAATCAAATACAACATCCTATATAATAAAGAGGCCCATCACGCCCTCATAAAATGGCTGCCTACAACCAGGCCAACAGGGGGTTAGTGAGGGAATGACCAAACAACTGAACAAGCAGGCTGTGTGGGGCAACCAGGCCAGCAGGGGGTGGTGGGGGTGGTGGGAGGGGGTAGTTGAGGGTGACTAGGCAGGCAGGCAGGCAGGCAAGCAGGTGAGTGATTAGGAGCCAATCGTCCAAGATTGTGAGAGGGATGTCAGACTGCCCGTTTAGGGTATTGGGCCTAAATCAATAGTCAGACATCCCCCGAGGGGTCCTGGATTGAAGAGGGTGCAGGCTGGGCTGAGAGGACCCCCCCACACACACACACACATACACAGCTCTGTGCATGAATTTCATGCACCGTGCCTCTAAGTTTTATAATAATTGGAGACTTTTATACAACATTTTCAATAAGAGAGAATATGTAGACAGAAAAGCAAAAGAAACAGAGGGCTCAAAAAACATTATAAACCAGTTAGTCCTAATAGATATATAGAGAACACTACCCCAAAATAAAAGAATACGCATTCTTCTCAAGTGTACATGAGATATTATCTAGGATAGTCCATATTTGGGCCACAAATTTCAATATATTTTATAAGACTGAAATCATAAAAGGTTTCTTCTCCAACCACAATGGAATAAAACTAGAAATCAATTACAAATAGAAAACAAAAACAATACATATAATAATCACAATGTTTAGAAATTCAGCAATACGCTCTAAACAACCAACAGGTCAATGAGGAAATTAAACAACATACTATTGAACAACAACAAAAAACTTAGAAAATATTTAAGAGATAAATGAGAAAAAAAAAGTTCAATATGCCAAAACTTATGGGAGACAGTGGAGGCAACACTCAGAAGGAAACCCACTGCTGTAAATGCCTACATTAAAAGATCTCAAATAAATATCTTAACCTTACATCCTGAAGAACTAGAAAAAGAGGAAACTAATATAGCAGAAGAAAGAAATAATGATTAGACTAGAGATAAATAAAATGGAGCACAGAAAAAAACAACAGATTTAAGAAACTCAAAAGCTGATTCTTTGAAAAGATCAACAAATTCACAAACCTTTCTCACTAGACCGGCAATGAAAAAAGAGAAGACACAAATAACACAAATAAAAAGAAGGATAATAGAATACTATAAACATCTGTATGCCAACAAATTAGATAACCTAAAAGAAACCTATACATTACTAGAGACATACCAATTACTGTACTGACTTAAGATGAAACACAAGTCTCAACAAACTTACATAACAAGTAGAGATTAAATCAGTAATCAAAAACTTCCCAGAAAGTAAAATCCAGTAGTAGATGGTTTCAATGACAAATTCTAACACATAAAGAGGAATTAAAAACAATCCTCTTCAAGCTCTTTAAATAAAAGAGCAATATCTGGCAATATACTAGTAGTATGCACCATATAAGTTTTGGCTATGATTATTACTGCTACTACTATTATCATACAGCAAAAGACTATTTATTCTTCTTAAAGTTCTCCAAAAAATTGTACACCTTGTTCCACAATCATTACTAAGATATTTTTTAATGTTACATTTCTAATATATGGCTTCTGGAAAAATTTACATTTTAGGCTAAATAGTTTAACATACTATACAGACTTGAGACAGTCTGCCTAGAATTGACTCCTATCTTTACCACTCAGTAGCTATATGACTCTGGTAACTTAACTGTGATTAAATTTCTTCTATAAAATGGGGATGCTGCAAGACTTAAGTTACAAAGTACATGTAAACAGCTTACAGTAATGTTTGACATATAGCAAATACAATATATATTTACTATTATTAAACAATAATCTGTAAAATATGTAATAAATGAATGTTTATTAAGTGTTAATTATGTGCCAGGTGCTATGATAAGCACTTAATAAATATTATTACTTTTTCTCCTTATAAAATCCCTACTGTATAGAAGAAAAAAGGTTACAAAGGCCTTTTCCCAAGCAGAAGAACTGGGATGCAAACCCAAATATTTCTAGCTACAAAGCCAGTGCTCTTTATTTCTCTGAACAGATTCACCCCTACCCTTTCCTCTCCAGCAGTAGTGGCAAACAGGCATAACCAAGCACTGCATTCTTATCCCTGATCTAAGAGTAGTGAAAGGTACAATCTTCCCATTCTATACACAGCCCTCCACACAGTTACCATCAATGAAATAAGTTGATATGAGGAATAAAATCAACTTGCCATCCTTGCTATTTAAATTGTCTCATATAAGTTCAGGCAGAGTTATTATTCAAGCAATCAATCTATGATGAACCATAGGTAAAATATGACTGAATAAGGCTACTTAAAGAAATTTTTCTTAAAGATTACTAATCCTATATAATAAAGAGGTAATATGCAAATTGACCCTCACATCATTAGGTTATCACAAGATGACTGTCCTGCCCAGCCCCTCTCCTACCCCTGATCAGCCTCTCCCATCCAAACTGAGGGTAGGGAGGCTAACCAACCCCTCACTGTCCCCCAACCATACCCCCACCCCCCCGCACACGGCCCCTAACCCAGGCCGGCCACGTCCCCACGCTTTCCCGGGGCTGGGAGTACCCCAGGCAGGCTGCAGGCACAGCATTGGTCAGAAGCAAAGGTCCTGGCTGTTCCTGGCCTAGAGAGTCCAGAAAACCTCAGCACTGATCAAAGATCAAGACTGAGTGGAAAGGTCCCTGCCGGAGCTTATGGTTCACAGTGCCAGGAGGAAGCGGAACGTTTTGAACCTGCAACCCTGGCATCTGCACAATAAGACTTGGGGCACACCATGCCAGGAGCGCCTGTGGGTGAAAGGAGGAGAGCAGGGAGCTGGGGTGCAGAGCTGGGAGGGGCCTAGAGTCTTTGGGAGCAGCCCGCCTGCCGAGGTTGCTGTGACCTACGTGCTCGGGCTTGGTTAAAGACCCTGGTCAGCTCTGCCGCTTGCCTTCCATCCAGGTGCAGCTAGCCCTGAGCTGGCTGGCGTTGTGCTCAGAGAAGCAGCTGTCTGTTAAATAAGAGAAATCAAAGAGCCAAGAGGATATATCCTCCCAGCCCCCTTCTGTGCCCCGGACAAGAAAGGCTGGGGTTGGAGGTAAAGGAAAACGCTGCTGCTTTGCATTTTATAATGAAAATGAAAAGACTCCTGCTATGAAGAGAGAAGAGCTGATTCATTTCCAGCAACATCTGGTGTGTTCCCAGTCCCAGCCCTGAAGCCTGACAGCACCTAGCAAAGGTGTGGCCTGGCTCCTGGAACATTGGGAGCAAGTTTGAGCTGCATTGATTAAAAAAAAAGATTGAATAACACCTCTTTGGACTCAAATGGCACTTATAAAATGCAGATGACAGCATCTGATTTTGTCTTCTGTGTTGATTTTGAAGCAGAGCACAAATAGGTTCCTGGGAAAGGCAGAAAAAAACAAAGGGCAAGGGAGAAGATTCTGCCATCCACAGTACTGAATGTTGTTATTTTTCCTTCTGTTCTTCAAGTCAGTATATACCATTTAAACCACTCTATGGCATTAAGAAATAAGCTAATGCTTTCTCTTTTAAGAGCAAGCAGCAGTGCCTTTCACAGGGGTCGCATACATTTAATCAATTCAAATAGAGTGGAGAGAATGGTATGTGTCATTATATAAAGAACTTGGCATTATGATGCTATCTGCCTAAAAACCTTATTTGTTTTGCAATTTAGAGAACAAAGACAAATCAGGCATTGAAATGGAATGTGCATGCTTAAGTGAATGACTTTATTTTTATCCGTAATGACCAAATGACTGGTCAGCAAAAGGTGCACTCATGGGTCTCATGGCCAGGCAGGTCTGGGTGAGGCTGCATGATTCGGGCCAGGGCCGGGGGACCTGAGGCTGTGCCACTAGCCCTGGAACTGGGGCCAGGGGACCTGAGGCTGTGTCCCCCGCCTGGTCGGGCTTCACAAGGGTGGGGCCGACTGGGTCTTGTTGTCACCCAATGGGAGTGGGACCAATAGAGAAAGGGCAAATAGCAATATTAAAATATTTCCTCTAATTCCCTTTTAATGTGCACAAATTTCATGCACCAGGCCACTAGTTTATTGAATAAAATACAAGGCTCCTATAAAGGCAAAATGGTTTACACAATATGTACATCCTTCAGAGGTTCTACAGAGGTGAACAAGGAAGGCAAAGTCAGCTAGTGCTATGCCCTGGTTTCAAGCAGAGCAACTTTCCTTTCTAGCTGTTTTTAGAACAGGGGTTTCAGACAGCTCAGGGAAATCTCTGGGTAGGTTAATGGTAAAAACATGAGCCTAAAGAGGAGTCTTGAGGATGCAATAAGGGGATTGAGCTGAGGGCATTGTGAGGATAAGATAAGGATTAAATGTGTCAGAATTATAGGGATGATAGACTTAGTTAAATTCCATGGATAAGTTCAAATGTACATAGGAGTATTTTGTACTCCTCTCATTTCATCATTGAGTCTCCTGAATGTTGGGTCCCCTCCCACCCTTAAGGGTTTCTTGGATTGTGAGAAGGGGCAGGCCTTTTTTCCTAAGTTTTTCCTCTCCTTTCTCTTCTGTCTCTACTTCCTGGATTTCTGTCCCCTTCACTTTTGGCTCTGGATCTCTTATCTTTCCTTTTCTTCATCTGTGTAACACCTCAGATCCTTCTCTCACCCATTAACTCTGGCTACCTGGCTTTGTCTCTGTCTCTCCCTCTCTCTCCTACCCCATTTCCCTCTCCCCCATCTCCCTCTCTCGGTTGGCTATTTCCAGTATAGATCTCTCAACCTTTTTCTGTGGGTTTCTATACCTCTTTTGTTTGGTTTCTATCCATTCAAACTTTTTCTGACTATTTAATCCTTTCTTAGCCTCCTCATTCTCTCCCTTGGTATCTCTTCTCTCGGAACCTATACTTACTCCCTTCTTTTTCTTTTCTTTTCTTTTTTTTTTAAAGAAGAAAAAGTTTTCACTCATTAGCCTTACTTTTTACTTCAGTTCTACACATTTTATTCCATATACATATTTTACATGTTTGTAGGAATAATTGTTTATAAACTTAACTATTCAAGATCTCACAATCCTTGCTGCCTCTTAGTATTTGTAGTTGTTGGTTATATAATATGCCATTGAGTTCTTGCATTACATAATCCTCTTAACTATTTTCCCATTATTATTTTTAATTTTAGAAATGTAACTGAACTATCCTAGGGTCTCAACATAATTTTTTAAAATTATCTTTTTATTGATATCAGAGAGGGAGAGAGAGATGGAAACATCGATGATGGGAGAGAACAAAGGAAGTAGAGATCATGAGTAGGTCAAGAAGACATAATCCTTTTGGTGGCTGAAATATTATGTATGGGAGGTGCTGAACCTGTGTATTTCTGACATCTTCAGAAAATCCTCCTTTCTTTTGACAAGAAAGGTTCATCATTTTCAGCAATCATCACTTTTCTTTCTTTCTTTTTTTAAATGGCACTATCCAAAACTAAGAGATGTCTTTCATTTTGGAAAGTTTAGAATGCTCAAGAGAAAGTTCTGAGGTAAATAAAATACTAGAAAGTGTATTTCATTTTTATAATTTTACTAGAGGCCTGGTGCACAAAATTCAAGCAAGGTGGGGGGTGTCCAGGAGTGGGTGTCCCTCAAACCAGTCTGCACCCTCTCCAATCTGGGACCCCTCCAGGGATGTCCGACTGCCCATTTAGGCCCAATATGGGTGGAATCGGGCCTAAATGGGCAATTTGACATCCCTCTCACAATCCAGGACTGTTGGCTCCCAAATGCTTGCCTGCCTGCCTTCCTGACTGCCCTTAATTGCTTCTGCCTGCCAGCCTGATCACCCCCTAACCACTCCCCTGCCAGCCTCATTGATTCCTAACTGCTCCCCTTCCAGCCCCTAACTGCCCTCCCCAGTGGGCCTGGTCACCCCTAACTGCCCTCCCCTGCAGGCTTGATCACCCCCAACTGCCCTCCCTTGCAGGCCTGGTCTCTCACAACTGCCCTACCCTGCTGGCCATCTTGTGTCCACATGGGGGCAGGATCTTTGACCACATGGGGGCAGCAATCTTGTGTGTTGGAGTGATGGTCAATCTGCATATTACTCTTTTATTAGATAGGATAGAGGCCTGGTGTACAGGTGGGAGCCAGCTGGTTTGCCCTGAAGGGTGTCCCAGATCAGGGTGGGGGTTTCTGTGGGGGTGGGCCTGGGCTAGGGACCTGTGGTGGTTTGCAGGCTGGCCATGACCCCCAGTAACCCAAGCAGAAAGCTTGAATTCCTCCATCACCAGGGGCAACCCTAGACTCCTGCTTTCTGTAGCTCCATATCTGCCGCCATTTCCATTTTGTTGGATTTATCTCCTATAATTGAAACTTTGTAGCCTGGAGTGGAGGCCTGGATGGCCAGGGTGTGCAGGAAACTTGGCTTGGGGAAACCCAAGCCTCCCTCCTGCTCTCTCCGTGGCCGCAGCCATCTTGGTTGGGTTAATTTGCATATTTGCTCCTGACTGGCTGGTGGGCGTGACTTGAGGGTGTGGCTTAAGTGTTAAATGAAGTGATGGTTAATTTGCATATCACTCTTTTATTAGATAGGATTTGAGGTTCTCTGTCCTCTGACTAATCTCTCTTAATGACTTCTCAATTGCTCTCTATCTGTAAGATTTTAAGATAAATAACCAGCTCTGCACAGCAGCAGGGAGGAAAATCATCCTCTGGGTAGACAGATAATTGTCAGTCCATTGTAACTCCCCAGACAGGATTAAGTGACAGCAAGGGAATACTGTGATGGGACTTCCACCAAACCAAAATCAGACAGTTAAGTCTCTAGGTGCCTTTACAGTTAAAGCCTTACATTAGAAAGTTTTTATATTCTTCCCTTGCTCTTTATCTTAATAATAGTTAAATGAGTTAATATTTATTTATAAAGCACTGAAACAGGACATGTCACAAAGGGAAAATAATATAAATTAAGTAATCAAGAGAAAATGTTTAGCAGCCTTGTAAGGAGACCTTTACAAATGAATCTGCATGCAATCCAGAGGTTCATGGAACAAATAATTCTGACATTTACCTTCCTTCCTGGGGTATTACAATGTCTACCATCTAATAACAAAAAGCCATAAAAATGCAAAATTCCAGTATAAGAGTGCTACGAACGTAACAGATGCTCGATAATTTTATTTGGGAAGGGACAGGAAAAAGTAAAGACATGCCAAAACAGATAAAATTAAAGACATAACAGGCAGTTTGCTAGATTAAAAAAAAAAAAAGGCATGAATCAAGTAATTGGCTTTAGAAACAAAACAGCTTAAATACTTATAAGGATTTATAGTCCCTAATACAAGCAGAGGCAATCATTTAGACTTAAAGGCAGGGGTGCATGTGAAAAACAAGAGTCATCAAAGAACCAATTTGGCCCTAGTCGGTTTGGCTTAATAGATAGAGGATCAGCCTCGATTCCTAACAAGGGCACATGCCCAGATTTCAGGTTTGATCCCCAGTAGGGGGCATGCAGGAGTCAGTCGATTAATGATTCTCTCTCATCATCACTGATGTTTCTATCTCTCTCTCCTTTCCTCTCTGGAATCAATAAAAATAAATAAAGATGAGATTTCTTTAAAAGAAAAAAAAATTTGGTTGTTAAAATATTATCTCCTTCCCTCGTGCCTCTCACGCCACATACACATCAATTATATATCACAATCCTGGCTAAAGATATAGGTATCTTACCATATTATAGGCCCTATTGTGAAAAAAAGAATTTCTAAGGAAATAATCGAAATAAAATTTAATGGAAAATCATTAAACATAGGTACATTGGGAAATAGGTATATGAAGTAAAAAGTACACTGGGCTAGAAATCAAGAGGGTTTATGGATTTAAGGACTTTAGATATGCATAATATCTGAGAGGTCCAAAATATCAAATAAATTTATCCAAAGGTCATATTTATTTAGCCAAAAAGATCAAGTGGTTTGTTATTTGTCCTGCCCACTACCACTACACACACACACACAAACCAAGGGAGAAAAAATGTAAGAAAACAACTGAATTAGTTATTACATCTTCTGGAAAGAAAGACCAAGGGGAGGAAGAGGAGGGAGGATTCACAGCATAAAATCTTCCTTAATTACCCTTTGCTTTTACAGAATTAAATGTAACCATAAATACTGACCACTTACCAGGGGTGAGGAATCATTTTTCTGCTAAGGGATATTTGGATATTTATAATGCCATTACAGGGTCATACAAAATGATCAACTTAAAAATTAGCCTGCTATATTGGTCAAACATTTAATTACCTCACCCTTAATGCCTTAATGCCTTGGCAAGGCCAGACCAAATGATACTGTGGGCCTTATATGGCCCTTGGACCAGATGCTCCCTATCCCTGACTTATAACAAGCACTGAAATATTATACATTCTCCAATTTATCCCAAGGATAGGCTAAACTTGTTTAAGTGTCATTCTGGTCCTACTAAAATTCGCCTCCTTCTCTTTCCTAAGGTAATATGAAAATTGACCATCACGTCCTCAGACAAGATGGCCGCCCCCATGTGGTCACAATATGGCTGGCAGGAGAGACCAGTTGTGGGCAATCAGGCCAGCAGGGGAGGGCAATTGGGGGTGACCAGGCCAGCAGGGAGGGGCAGTTTGGGGGGACCAGGCCAGCAGGGGAGATCAGTTAGGGGTGACCAGGTCGACAGGGGAGGGCAGTTGGGGGGCCAGGTCTGCAAGGAAGGAGAGTTAGGGGAGACCAGGCCTGTAGGGGAGGGCAGTTAGAGGCAACCAGGCTGACAGGGGAGGCCAGTTGGGGGGCCAGGCCAGCATGGGAAGGCAGTTAGGGGTGACAGGACCTGCAGGGGAGGGCATTGGGGGCAACCAGACCAGCAGGGGAGGGCAGTTGGGAGGAACCAGGTCAGCAGGGGAGGGCAGTTAGGGGCGACGAGGACAACAGAGAAGGGCAGTTATGGGCCACCAGGCCGCCAGGGGAAGGCAGTTGGGAGTGACCAGGCTGGCAGAGGAGGGCAGTTGGGGCCGATTGGGCCAGCAGGGGAGCAGTTAGGCGTCAATCAGGCTAGCAGGGAGTGGTTAGAGGGTGATCAGTCTGGCAGGCAGAAGCAGTTAGGGGCAATCAGGCAGGAGAGCAGTTGGGTGCCAGCAGTCCTGGATTGTGAGAGGGATGTCCAACAGGGATCAGGCCTAAACCAGCAATCTGACATCCCCCGAGGGGTCCTAGATTAGAGAGGATGCAGGTTGGGCTGAGGTACACAAACCCCCTCTCCCAAGCCTAAATAACATAAAAGGCTTTAAAGTAAATTTGCTTTAGAACTGAAGGCAGAAAAAATTTAAAAATTCATTTTTTTCATTAACATTTTCTTGATATACATGTAATCAATGAATATATCTTGAGCTACAATCACTAGAGCCTGCTTTCTGAAATTCTTCCATTCAATTAGCAAAACTGTTTTACTTGGGTAAAGGGGATTATTTTTAAAAGAATAACAAGTCTATCACAATATTCAGTGCACACTTTCTGCAAGACTTACCTTCTCACCACTTGAGTAGAAGAAATAACGCAATCGGACTATGTTACAGTGATCTAGCTTTCTCATGATTTGGAGCTCTCGATTCTGAAAAGGAAACACAAAAAATATTTTTTAAAGGATAACTGCTATTCATCATATTGACTAATATTCCTGAAATAACAAACATTACAGGCAGTAGGCTATAGATATTTTACCAAAAAGTATGGTCTATAGATCAGTGCTAACCTGTAAAGTATTTGTTACCAGTCCATGAACTATTTACTACTGCTCTGCAAATGAAATTAAGTGTTTAAAATCTTTTATAGCAAGTTGACAGAATAATTTGTATTAATTAACCTTAGGATAAAAAGTGGGGTCTATATTCTGTATTTCTTAAAATTTCAGTTTTGTAGTAATTCATTTGTGTTGTATTTTACAAAAATATAAGTCCTCAATGAATTGAAAATTTTAAAAACTGACACTTTACCACAAAAAGCTTGACAAGTACTGGTTTCTAATATATATGAGATATCTGAAATGAGTTATTACTGCTGTTATTTTTATAACTATAATAAAAATCAAACATCACACCAACAAATTTCGGTGTAAAGAAAACTCTTACAATTCCTATTATTTTTCTAATATACAGTGAAAAATCTGAGAATTAACCCCATTAGAAAGGTTTATTTGCCTAGTTTTAGAGAATTAAAATATGATATACTAGAAACTACACAGTACTGATAAGTTTATAGACCACACAAATAATTTTCCCTTTGGGAAGTTTCAAAGTTATGCTCATTCTTCATGGAAAGAAAACATGAAATAATATGATGATCTCCTAAAACATAAATTTTGCAGTATTAATCTGAAGAGTATATATTATCAATATACTTGGGCTGTCAGAAATCAGTTAATAAAGGCTAAGTTACATAACAGAGAAAAAAACACCAAAGTACCAGTTATGTAGACAGAACATACAAAATTTTCAGTTAAAATAATGATTTAGAACAGAACATAAACATAAAATATATGCCTGGAAATCTGGAAGGGAAATGCTATTATGGTTAGGGAAAAAAGTCAAAAAAAAAAAGAGTGGGGGACGACGAGCTGACTAAGCAGAACTGTCCTAGAGCAGAGAGGGCTCCAGTTCTTAGAAGGTGATATAGCAGAAAGAAGTGAATGTTCCTCCTTTCTAAAAACTTCCAATAAATTATTCCGATTGTTCTCTCAAGGAAACAGAAAATTCAAGAGGACTCTTCTGTCCCTTTAAACTGACTATGAGAGCTTAGGTTTATGTGTACAGTGAGTGATATTTAAAATTCTTTTATAAGACATCCATCATTCATATAATTATTTCTTCTAAAACATTTATAGCTGAAGCAATATTCAAATTTAGTACAGTATAACTGCTTTAACGAAGATAATATCTAAAGTCAGACTCTTTTGCCTGTTTCAGAGGATACAGGAAACTTTATCAATTTCAAAATTATGTCCATTTCCATTCCAAATGGAAGCTATTTCTGAAACGATATCAATATTTTGCCAATTCAAATCTAAGTACATAGTTTTGTCGAGAATTGCCAGTAGGCTGAGGTTCACTCCTCTAATGATATACAAATGCTAAGATTGACTTTTTAAAAAAACATAGCCAACCAACTATGTTAAAATAAGCTATCTATTTTCCACACTCATGAGCCAATGTCACAGAGAACTATTAAATGTCCAGATAACATAAGTTGTATAAAAATATATATAAGTGAAGCAAGTAAATGGACCGAAATACTCATCTACTCTTATTCTTCTGGTCATATTCTACTAGAAGCCCAGTGTGCAAAATCGTGCACTCCTGCCCACCCGCGCACCCCTCGCCTTGCTCGCAGCCCTGCCCACCGGCACCAGTCTTTAGTCGTTACAGCATTAGGGCCACTGGGTTTTTATAATATAGATTCATTTAGAAAGGAGGCTTACATTTTCTTATTTTAAAATTCCCTAAAAAATCCAAAACCTAAAATTCGTAGAGCAATATTTATAGGTATATTAATCAAGCCAACATTAGGCAAACAAAGTACATGCCTGAAATATATTTAAATATACAACTACGCCAAGCCTAGCCATTTTTACAGAATTATTCTTTACTAGAGGCCCAGTACACAAAATTCGTGCACAGAGGGGGTTGTCCCTCAGCCCAGCCTGCACCTTCACCAATCTGGCACTTCTTAAGGGATGTCCAATGGGGCCTAAACGGGCAGTCGGACATCCCTCTCACAATCCAGGACTGCTGGCCCCCAACTGCTCACCTACCTGCCTTCCTGATTGCCCCTAACCGCTTCTGCTTGCCAGCCTGATCACCCCCAACCACTCCCCTGACAGCTTGACTGAGGCCTAACTGTTCCCCTTCCAGTCTGATTGCCCCTAACTGCCCTCCCCTATAGGCCTGGTCACTCCTAACTGCCCTCCTCCAAAGGCCTGGTCACTCCTAACTGCCCTTCCCCAAAGGCCTGGTCACCACTAACTGCCCTTCCTGCAGGCCTGGTAGCCCACAGCTTCCCTCCTCTGCTGACCTGGTCACCCCTAACTGCCCTCCCCTGCAGGTTTGATTGCCCCCAACTGTCATCCCTTGTAGGTCTAGTCCCTCCCAACTGCCCTCCCCTGCTGGCCATCTTGTGGTGGATATCTTGTGTCCACATGGGGGCAGCCATCTTTGACCACATGTGGGTGGCCACCTTGTGTATTGGATTGATTGTCAATTTGCATATTACTCTTTTATTAGATAGGATTAGTTCATTAAAGACATACCAATTCTATAGAGAACACTGTTATTCTACAAATATAGTACACCTATTCTGTGCCAGGCATCATTCACACTATAAAGGATATGGCAGTGAACAAGACTAACAAAGTTCCTGCCCTCAGTTCCTTACTATAGTCTATGGAAGACAGGAAGAAATAAACAATATATTTTCACTTAAAGAGGACAGAGAATGATAGAAAAAAAGAAGTCAAGCAGACCTCAAAAATGAGGTAAAATCTGAATACAGATCTGAATGATATGAAGATGAGAACCATGTGAAGATAGAAGACTACTGCACTGCAGTAATAGGAAACTCCAAATGTAAATACCTAAAGGTGGGCTTGGCATATTTAAAAAATAACCTGAAGGGTAATGTAGCATGCTAAGTAAAGGGAAAAAGGTAGGAGATAAGTTCAAAGAAGTAGACAGGGTGGTGGGATATGTCCTATAAACTCCTAAGTTATGATAAGAAATTAAATTTAAATTTCACATTAAATGTAAAGAAAAGCCAATGATGTTTTGACCAGGATAATGACCTGATATATCTTTAATAATGAGACTGCATGTAGAAGCTGGGGCTGAAAATAGGTTTCTGGGGGCCAACTGTTCTTTGGGGACATAAAGCAAGGGGACCCAAAGGTATACCTAATACCTAGGAAAGAAGTTAGGGGGAAAAAAAGTCACAGGTATAAGGAGTAGTGTATCAATGAATAGTTATTGAAGTAGAATGAAAAACAGAAAGAAGAACATGTTATCTTAGAAGCCAAGTTAAAAAAAAAAAAGTTTTTAGAAAAGGGGAGTAACAGTTTATCATGTCAAAAGCTATTGAAAGGTTTAAGGTGAAGGCAGAAAACAGATTTGGATATGGCAAATGCAAGATGCTGGTAACTCTTACAAAAGTGATTTTGGTAAAATGGCTGTGACAAAAGCCTGACTACAGTGATTTAAAGTGGGACTGGAAGACAGGAGGAAAGGACTAACAAGTTACAAAGTTCAAAAAGAGGTGAGATTTCCAGCTATGGCTGAATGAAGAGATCTCCTCCCAAACACCTATGAAAAGGACTATACATTATAAAAACAATTTCAGAGCTTTGGAAATCATCCAAATGCAACAACAAATTGAGAAGCATTTATTCATGAAAAGCTGCTAGTTATTGTAATTAGGACAGTGCAGACCAGTAGCCTTCTTGCCAGGAAATTGCAACCACTCAGCTCAGACCGTTTGGGTAGTTAGTTTTACCAGGGCAGGGATGGCCATGAAAACCAGGAATTCTGCTAGGGTTATCATCACTTAAAACAAGAGAGCAAAAACATATTTCCAGTGACAATGGCAGTAAAAATAGCAAATCTGACAGGAAACAAAGTAAAAAAGTCTACAGCTCTGCTACCCTTGGGGATGCAGTCTCAGGTGGGTAAAATGACAGACTAGAAGAACACTAAGAAATTTAACAGGGAGACCCTGGAAGTAAGAGAGACATAAAGGGGCTAACTAATCTCTCCACATAGCCCAGACTAAGGAACTGTACACACATAGGCAGGGGAAACCTACGGGGGCCTTGTAGAAAGCAGAGGCCGAACTACTGGAATTTTGAATGTACTTTGCAATGCTTGTATAAGATCATCAAAATATGGTGGAAGCTTTCTGAACTCAAGATGTTTGAACACAATCTCTAACCAATACCCAGCTGACCACTAAAATATGCAAAGAGTCAACCCCTAACAAGGCTAAAAAATAAAAATTATAATAAAAAATTTAACACAGAATTCAGGGCATTTGAACTGTGGAGGAGAAATAATATAGATTACATACAGATAAGTCACAAAAATAAAAAACCCAAAACAATAATGTTCAGGATGATTTTTAAAAATGCGAATCCAGAATTGCTACAATATATTTTTTAAAATGTCCAACTGTCCAAAAAAAAAATGGTGGGATATGCAAACAATAGGAAAAGATCTATAATCAGGTTGTTTTGTTTCTTTAAAGCAGTTAGTAGAAACTGACTCTGGGTAGATACAGCTGTTGGACTTGGCAGACAGGAGTCCAAAGCAGACATTAAGTTCAAAGAACATAAAAACTGTAACATTTCTGAAGAAAAAATAGGAGGTAAGCTTCTTGACAATGATCTTGGCAATGATTCTTTAGATTTGTTATCAAAAGCAAAGGTGTCAAAAGCAAAAAGTAAAGCGAGATTTCATCAAATTAAAAAGCTTTTGCATGTCAAAGTATCAATAAAATGAAAAGGCAACCTACTAAATGGGAGAAAATATTTGCAAATCATGTCTGATAATGGGTTAATATGCAAAATATATAAAGAATTTGTATAACTTCAATAGCAAAAAACCAAAACCCAAACCCAAACCCACAAACAAGCCATTAAAAAATGAGCAAAGGACCAAAGAACACATACAAATAAACAATAGGTACATGAAAAAGTGCTCAACATCACTAATAATCAGGGAACTGCAAATAAAATCCATAATGAGATAGCCCATCACAACTGTTACAATGGCTATCATAAAAAGGATCAGAAAAAACATATAGGGAAGGCTGTAGAGAAAAGAGAATCCTTGTGCACTGTTAATGGGAATGTAAATTGTTACAGCTATTATAGAAAATAGTATGAAAATTCCTCAAAGTATTTAAACCAGAACTACAATATGATCTAGCAATAACACTTTTGGGTTTATATATAAAATAAATGAAATCACTTTGTGGAAGAGATACTTGTACTCTTATATTTACTGCAGCATTATTCACAAGTCACAAGACATGAAAACAACCTAAGTGACCATTGATAGATGAATGAAGAACCTGTGATGTGATATATGATGTGATGTGGTCATGTGCTGTAATGCTTAGTGACATTCTGAGAAATGTACTGTTAGGCAATTTTGTCATAGTAATATTATAGAGTTTACTTACACTCAGATGATATAGCCTACTACTGTAATTATTTGTACTCTACTTTTACATGACTGGCAGAGCAATAAGTTTGTTATACCAGTATAACCACAAACACCTGAGTAATGCATTGTGCTACAACATCACTAGAAAATTTTCAGCTCCATTATAATTTTATAGGATCTACCACCATCATATATATGGTCCATCATTGACCAAAAAGTCATTATGCAGTAAATGAGTGTGTGTGTGTGTGTGTGTGTGTGTGTGTGTGTGTGTATTAGTCAGACATAAGAATAAAGGACATCCTGCCATTTGCAACAATATAGATAGAACTTGAATATGCTAAGTGAAAAAGTCAGACAGAGTAAAACAAATACTGTATAAAATCACTTCTCTGTTGAATCTAAGAACGCTGAACTCATACAAACGTGAAGGGCAGTTTGTATGAGTTCTGCTGAGGGTGGGGGGAAGGGAAGATGTTGGTCAAAGAGTATAGATCTCTAGTTATAACAAATAAATTATGAGTATCTCATCTACAGTATGGTAACTGTGGTTAAAAATGCAGTACTGCATATTTAAAAGTTGCTAAGAGAGTGGATCCTAAATGTTCTCACCACAAAAAAAGGATACTTAATTAACTACAAGGTGTGACGTGTTAGTTGATGCTCTGGTGGCAAACATTTTGCAATATATAAGTATATCAAATCAAAATGTTGTATACCTTAAACTTATACAATATTATATGCCAGTTATATTACTAAATTTTTAAAAATGTAAGATATAAATATAATTATGTTCAAAGACTTAGAAATCCTATTAACAGTTAAAGAAAAATATGACAATTACATAGGAAATAGGAAATTTCCATAAAGAAATATTAATTTTTAAAACCTAGAAATACTGTAGTTGATTAGCATAACAGAAGTAAAAGATTCACTATAAGCTTAAGATTTAAGATGGCATTAAAAAAATCTTTGAACTTTCAAGAAATAAAAATTATCCAACTGAAAGAACAAAGAGGAGAGAAAAAGACTGCAGAGAAATGAACAGAGCCTCAGAAACCTGCTGTAGGTAACATATTTAACAACATTTGATTAAAGGCCATATTAGACAAAACGAAATCAGAAAAAATATTTGAAAAAATAATTTCTGAAAACTTCCAAAATTTGATGAAAAACACTAACCTACTGAACCACACAGCTTAATAAAGCCCCAAAAGGACAAACACAAAGAGATTCACATCTAGGTATATCACATTTGAATTAAAGCCACAAAGAAAATAAAACATGAAAGCAGTAATAAAACAAAACATAGATTCATCACATACTTGAGAAAAATAATACAATTAACAGCTGGCTAATCACCAGAATAATTGAGGTCAAAAGGCAATAAAAAATATTTAAAATGCTGAAAGAAAGAAAAATACCTGTCAATCAAGAATGCTCTATGTAGAAAAATTATTCTTTGAACATGAAAGGAAATATGGACATTCCCAGATGTTAAAAAGATGGCTAATATTCTACAGTAGAAGGCCTGTCGAAATACTAAAACAATTCTCTTATGTTAAAAGAAAATGACACCAGAAAGTAATTTAAATCCATGAGGAGAAATGAGAGCACCAGAAATGGTAAATATAAATGAGAAGACGTAAAAGAATATATATATTCTTCTTTCCTTCTCTTAATTTCATGAAAAACATAAACTGTATAAAGCAGTTATGATAATAGTATATTATTAGGTTTATAACAAACAGATATAATACATATGACAATAATAGCAAAAAGAATGAATGAAAAATAAAGTTATATTAGAGGAAAAATGCTACGTATTTTATTGGAATTAAGTAAGTATAACCTAAAACAGACTAATAAACTGAAATGCATATTGTAATTCCTAAAGCAGCCACTAAGAAACTTTTAATATTAAAAATCAACACTGAACCTAAAATGACACAATGAAAAAGATTTGTTAAACACAAAAGAAGGCAATAAATGAGAACAGGGGAACAAAAACAACGAGAGAGAGAGAGAGAGAGAGAGAGAGAGAGAGAGAGAGAGAGAGAGGGAGGGAGGGAGGGAGGGGAGAGGAGAGAGGAGGAGAGAGGGGAGAGAGAAAGAGGGAGAGGGAGGGAGAGAGGGAAAAGAAGAGAGAGATGGAGAGAAAGAAGGAGGAGGAGGAGGAAGAAGAGGAGGAGGAATGGATGGAGGAAAGGAGGGAGGGAGGGAGGGAGGGAGAGAGGGAAAGAGAGGGAAAGGGAGGGAGGGGTGAAGGGAGGGATGGAAGGAGGGAGAGAGGGAGAGAACAAGGAGCAATATGACACAGGTAATACCAACCATTTAAAAAACGAAATGAAATGTGATTAAGCATACAAAGACAGAAATTGTCAGGCTGGATAAGAAAGAAAGCTCCAATTATATTCTCTCTCTAGTAGAATAGGTTTAAAGACACAATTGCTTAGAAGTATAAAGGTGAGAAAAGATGACACACAAAGAGCAAACCAAGAGATGTGGAAGAGCAATGTTATTAGCAGACACTGCTCTTTAAGTAAATTTAAAGAGACAGAACACCATTTTTCTAGAGGATAAAGCCTAATCATTTCATAATCTAGACCCTCCTTATCAACTTAATCTTATCTTCCATTCATGACCAATGTGATAATAACTAGATTCCACTTCTCACTCTTTCTGAATATATTATTTCATTCCCAATTCTAAGCCACTGCTCACACCATCACTGGAATGTCTCCATGCTCCCTCTGTGGTAGTCGGACATCCCCTGAGGGCTCCGGGACTGCGAGAGGGCGCAGGCCCAGTTGAGGGACGACCCCCCACCTGACCCCCAGTGCACGAATTTCATGCATCGGGTCTCTAGTTACATTATAGTCCTTGTACAGAAACAAACACACACACACACACACACACACACACACACACACACACACACACACACACACGTGTGCGCACATACACACATGCAGGTGCACCAAAAAAACTTGTCCAACTAGTCTATCACAAGTGCCTTAAGAGCAAAAGCTGAATTTTGTATCTTTCTGTATCATCCACAGAATCTCAAAGTGGGTTACTTTGTTTTTCACAAAATAAATTCCATTTCTGTAATTACTTCTACCTTAAAACTTGCTGTACTAGTAAACCAGTATTATCCAAACTGTGGATCCTAGACAATCAGTACTGAGAAGCCAGATGGGAAGAAAAGAAGAACAAAAAGTATAATAGAACTTTAAATGTAATAAAAGCACAGATTTTTTCATTAAACTTGTTTTATTTTTCCATGCACTGGGCTGCAATGTAAAACGTATTCTTTTACTATAGGACCATGGTTAAAAATTTGAAATCCATTGTAGTAAACAACCTATTTATAAAGGCAATATTTTTCCAATATAGAAAAGATAAAGTATATGTAAGCTAGATTCTTACTAATCATTCTGATCTAAAAAAACAAAACAACTACTCAAAATGTAATAACTATCACATCAGTACAAGAAAACCTAAGAGGCACATTTTAAAAAAAATTATCCTTTTGTTTGAACTTATAACTGTTAACATATAACATGTATCTCCCTCTAAACCAGACTAGAGACTGTTGTTCATTCTTACATCATTTGACACCCCACACTTACAAAAAAAAAAGGGAAAGGGGGAAAAATTCCTTCTAGATGCTAAAAGCCTGGAGAAGGGATTCCCAAAAGGGTACTTTATGTACCCTATGTAAAGTTCAATAAAGGAAACGTGAACTTTTAGGTGAAGTAACAACCAGCAAGCTTAATACTGTGGGTGTATGGGTAGGCAGCACATGGCTACCATTTTTTCTTCTTTGCCAAATTTCACTCTGCTAAGAGATCTTTTCCCCCACTATAGAAAGCTCCATTTTCATAAAATCTAGCAAAATAGGATCCACTTCACAACTTTTGCTTCAAGGACTATTTTCCCAAAATATATTTTCTTAAAAAAATGAAAATTATCGAAAATCCCACCATCTATCCTTAGTAATCACACTAGAATTGAAAGTGTTTATGTCTAAATCTTTGATTCCACAGTAAATTCAGACATCACTTAAGACCCTACAATTGGATAGAATATCACCTCAAATAAATCCATTTGCACAAAAAATAATTTGAAGCCAATTATGGGTCAGAACCACGGCTCTAAGTACATAAAAATTCATAGTTCTTAAAAGTTTCTATTTTTAGCCCCAACTGGTTTAGCTCAGTGGATAGAGCGTCAGCCGATGGACTGAAAGGTCCCAGGTTCGATTCCGGTCAAGGACATTTACTTTGGTTGTGGGCACATCCCCAGTATGGGGTGTGCAGGAGGCAGCTGATAGATGTTTCTCTCCCATCGATGTTTCTGACTCTCTCTCCCTCTCCCTTCCTCTCTGCAAAAAATCAACAAAATATATATTTTTTAAAAGTTTCTATTTTTAATATATAAGCAAACCCAATAGTTACAATATAATGTGAAAAGTCCTATCTCACTCAAAAAGTGCTATATATAAGCTGGAGGACCGATGCACGAAATTCATGCCCCTGGGAGGAGGGGGTGTCTCTCAGCCTGGCTTCTGCCCTCTCACACTCCGGGGCCCCTTGGGGGATTAGGCCCGATCCCCGACATTCCTCCCATAGTCTGGGGCTCTTGTAGTCTGGGACCTGTCGCTCCTTACCACCTGCCTGCAGCAGAGGCAGGAGAGGCTCTCGCCAACCATGAGCCTGGCTTCTGGCTGAGTGGCTCTTCCCCTATGGGAGCACACTGACCACCAGTGGGCAATTCCTGCCTTGAGCATCTGCCAACTGGTGGTCAGTGCGCATCATAGCAACCACTCATTCCACTATTTGGTCAATTTGCATATTAGGATTTTATTATATACGATGAGGACAAGATCTAAAAAAAATTTTTTTTCTTCGGGGTCAGGTAAAAAGTCTTAAATAGAGTGCTAAAAAGATATAGAAGTCACTGATGTATTCACTGATTATTGTAAGCAAGAGATTTGTTTTGGGTATGAAAATAAAGTCACTACAAAAAAAACAGTGAAAATAAAGGAATAGAAAGGCTTTGAGAGGCAGAAAAACAATTATTTGATCACCTACTGCTATTGGGTTGGTAACTGCAAGGAGGGGAGTAATGACTATTAAGCTTCTGACTCATAATTATTAGAGTTTACTGGCATAGAAAAACTATTTTGGAAGCAGGAAGGGTTTGGGACACCTTCAATTTGAAATGACTGAGAGACAAGAAGTAAAAAGGTCTAGAATGCAATCTGATAATCTTATTTGCAAGCAAAAGGTCTGAAAAGTTCTTGAAGCCACAGGAGTTGGTAAAATAAGTATGTAAAATAAGAGAAGAAGTGGCCACATGCTCCATCAACTGAAAATCTATATAAAGGACTCTAAGAAAAAGCTTCAGGTAGCATAATCTAGACATATTTTTGATGAGGGTGCCAAGATAACTCAACAAAAATAATCTTTTCAACAAAAATAGCTTGCAAAAGCCCCTTGGGCCCTTTATATCAAATTAATTCTAAAGCAATCATAGACCCAAATGTAAGAGCTTTAAAAGATAAAACTCTTGAAAGAAATAATAAATCTTTGTACCCTTAGACAAAGATTTTTAGGTATTAACACCAAAAGCACAAACAACAACAGAAATAAACTAGACTTCATCAAAACTAAAAACATTTGTGCTTCAAAAAGCACTATCAGCAAAAAGAAAAGATAACCCATAGACTGGAGAAAACATAATGTAAGATACTAGAGGCCCAATGCACAAAATTTGTGCACAGAGAGGTGTGTCCCTCAGCCCAGACTGCACCCTCTCCAATCTGGGACCCCTCCAGGGATGTCCACCTACCCATATGGCTCCACTCAAGACTACAAAGTTTCAACTGGTAAGATCGGGCCTAAATGGACAGTCAGACATCCCTATCACAATCCAGGACTGCTGGCTCCCAACGGCTCGTGTGCCTGCCTTCCTGATTGCCCCTAACCACTTCTGCCTTCCAGCCTGATCACCGCATAACCACTCCCCTGCCAGCCTGATTGATGCCTAACTGCTTTCTTGCCAGCTGGTTTGCCCCTAACTGCCCTGCCCTGCAGGCCTGGTCACGCTTAACTGCCCTCCCCTGCAGGCCTGAGTCCCCCCAACTGCTCTCCCTTGCAGGCCTGGGTCACCCCACTGCCCTTTCCTGCAGGCCTGGTCGCCCCCAACTTCCCTCCTCTGCTGGCCTGGTCATGTCTAACTGCCCACCCCTGCAGGCTTGATCGCCCCCAATTACCCTGCCTTGCAGGCCTAGTCCCTCTCAACTGCCCTCCCCTGCTGGCCATCTTGTGGTGGCCATCTTGTATTCACATGGGGATAGTCATCTTTGATCACATGGGGCAGCAATCTTGTGTGTTGGAATGATGGTCAATTTGCATATTACTCTTTCATTAGGTAAGATAGAGGCCTGGTGTACGAGTGGGGGCCAGCTGGTTTACCCTGAAGGGTGTCCTGGATCAGGGTGGGGATTCCCTTGAGGTGTGGGGTGGCCTGGGCGAGGCACCTGTGGTGGTTTGCAGACTGGCTATGCTCCCCAGTAACCCAAGTGGAGGCCCTGGTATCTGGGATTTATTTTTCTTCTACAATTGAAACTTTGTAAGCTTGAGTGGAGCCAAGCCTCCTGCTTGCTTCGTGGCCACAGCCATTTTTGTTTGGATTTATTTATCTTCTATAATTGAAACTTTTTAGCCTTGAGTAGAGGCCTAGGCCAGCCAGGGTATGCAGAAAGCTTGGCTTCCTCCATTACCGGGGAAACCCAAGCCTCCTGCTCGCTCTGTGGCCGCAACCATCTTGGTTGGGTTAATTTGCATGCTTGCTCCTGATTGGCAGGTGGGCGTGGCTTGTGGATATAGCAAGGTATGGTTAATTTGCATATTACTCTTTTATTAGATAGGCTATCTAAAGGGATCTGTACCCAAATTAAAAAACTCTATTCAACAATTAAAAGACAAATCAATTTTAAAATGATAAAAGGAAGAAATTATGGTCTTCAGTCCAGCATGTAAGGAGCTTGGACCCACAACAAGCATCTTCACAACAAGCAAAGAGCTGAACAAACTGGAAATCAACAATTCTTCTTAAATCCAGTAGGGAAGTGAGGTCACAGGGCAAACCACTGTCCTAACAACAAGAAACAGACTGGCAGATATACCAAATCACAGCTTATTGACACAAAGTCCAGGAGCTTTTGCCTATGAACCCAGTACTAGCATAAGAAAACTTGAATGGTAACTGATGGAGAGGCAGTATGACCAAGTTCCAGAGTTAAAAACTCCAGGAGGGAACCACACTTCTCTCAGTTTTACGTTGAAGAGCTCTACTAGACTTTCACAGTGAAGATCTCAGAAAAATCTGCTAGAAGATGACTTAGGGAAAAAGGAATCATTTTAGGTGCTTTCTGTTCTCCGTAACACCTAACTCAAGGAAAACTATTCTACCAGAACTAACTGAACTGAGGGTACTGGTTGCCTCCTGCATTCCATATTGGGGATCAATTCTAGGCTTCTTTAGACTTCTAAATAGAGGGAGAAAAAGACCCAAATCGAACCTCATCTAGCTTTCAATGTGAAAGTAAGAAACTATAAAACTACAGCCACCTTTAGCCTTTGTCTCACCTAATGAGGGATAGAGTGAGGGACAAAAAAAATCTGAGAAGCTCTTAAGGTTAAAACTAAAACACTTCTGAAGGGAGTTGAGGGGGGCAGGATAACTAAAGAATTTATATGCATATATGTATTGCCCATGGACACAGACAATAGGGTGGTGAAGGCATGAAGTGGGGTGGGAACTGGGTGGAGGGGGGCGGTAATAGGGAATATAAAGGGGGACATCTGTAATACTCTCAACAATAAAGATTTTAAAAAAGGAACAGCAAAATATCTACAATAGTTCCCTTACCACCACATAAATAGGGCTCCTCTATAACATGTAAATGCAATGGAAAGAAATGCATGTCTCAGACTTTATCTAAAAGAATTCTCTTGGGAAATTTAAAGATAACAAGAGATACAAAATAAAAAGACACCAGAGGAAATTTGAGCTTTTGACACCTCTGTAAGCAAACAAACAAACACAATTTACATCCTACCAGATATACATAAAACATCACACTAAAGACCTATTTATCTAAGTAAATTTTACTGAATATATATCGCCTCTAGCTTTCAACAAAAATTTACAGGAAATTGTTTTTTAAAAAAATCAGAGCATGAATGCACACAGACATCAGAACCACTCAAATATACCAGAAGTGTTGGAATTACCAAGCCAGGAATCTGAAACAACTATGTTACTATGCTAAGAGCTCTAATGGAAAAGTGTAACACACAAGAATAGATGGATAATGAAAGCAGAGAGAGATGGAAACTCTTAAGATAGACTCAAAAGGAAATGCTAAAAATCAGAAAAACATTGTAATAAAACTTAACGGTGCCTTTGATGGGCTGGCTCATCAATAAAGAGGACATAGCCAAGAAAAGAATCAGTGAACTTGAAGGAATGTCAAAAGAAACTTCCAAAACTTAATATGCAAATAGAAAAAAGAATTAAAAACACAGAACAGAGTATCCTAGAATTGTGGGACAATTACAAAAGGTATGACATGGAAAGTAGGAATAGAACAAGGAGGAAAGAAAGAAAAACCTTAAAAAGCATTTGAAGCAGTTACTGAAAATTTCCCAAAACTAATGGTAGGCACCAAACCACAGATGCAGAGAACATAAAAAAGGAAACGTACCCAAAATCTACACCTAAACATATAATATCAAAACACAAAAGATAAAGACAATAAGGAAATCTTGAAAGAAATCCTGAAAATTTCTTTCAGGGAGGAAGGGAAAGAACTCACCCATAGATAAGCCAAGATAAAATTAACATCAAACTATTTTTCAAAAGTCATGCAAACAAGAAAAGAGTGAAACAAAATATCTTAAATGTTTAAAGAGCCACCAATCTAGAATTCTCTATCAAGCAAAATTATCTTCACGTGAAAAAGACTTCCTCAGAAAAACAATTTGTCAACAGTGAATCTACCATGCAAGAAATGTTAAAAAATTAATCAGAAAGGAAATGTGTAAGTAAACTAAATCTTAGATATACATAAAAAAGGAAAAGCATTAGAGCAAGAATAAAAAAAGCAATATACATTTCATTTTTCTTATCCTTTTTTTTTTAAATAAATGTATTTTTATTGACTTCAGAGAAGAAGAGAGATAGAAACATAAATGATGAGAGAGAATCATTGTCTGGTTGCCTTCTGCACTCCCATTATTGGGAATCAAGCCCGCAACCCAGGCATGTGCTCTAACCTGGAATCGAACCATGATGTCCTGGTTTATAGGTAGATGCTCAACCACTGACCCCCACTGACTAGGCAATTTTTCTTATTCTTATTCTTAATTGATCTAACAGATAGTTCGTTCAAAATAATTGCAACAATGTATTCAGTGATTATGGCTTATGGATTAACTAGAGGCCTGATGCATGTAATTCTAGCAAGAGCAGGCCTTCCTTCCTCCTGCTTCCAGCACCAGCTTCCCTCTGGCACCTGTGACCCGGGCTGGCTTCTCTCTGACCACCTGCCACATCCAGAACCCAAGCTTCCCTCCAGCCTGGGCTTGATCTGAAAGGCCATCCAGTATAATTAGCATATTACTCTTTTATTATTATAGACTAGAGACCCAATGCATGAAATTTATGCATGGGGGGAGGGGTGTCCTACAGCCCAGCCTGCACCATCTCCAATCTGGGACCCCTCAAGGGATGTCTGACTGCCTGTTTAGGCCCAATCGCAGTGGGATAGAGCCTAACGAGAAGTTAGACATCCCTCTCACAATCCAGGACTGCTGGCTCCCAACTGCTAGCCTGCCTGCCTTCCTGACTGCACCTAACCACTTCTGCCTCCCAGCCTGATCACCCCTTAACCACTTCCCTGCCAACCTGATTAATGCCTAACTGCTCCCCTGCCAGCCTGTTTGTCCCTAATTGGTCCACTGTGGACCTGGTCACATCTAACTGCCCTCTCCCACAAACCTGGTCCCCCTCAACTGCCCTCCCCTGCAGGCCTGGGTCCCCCACAATTGCCCTTTCCTATAGGCCCAATCAATCCCAACTTCCCTCCTCTGCAGGCCTGATCACCCCCAAATGCCCTCCCTTGTAGGCCTGGTCCCTCCCAATTTCCCTCCCCAGCTGGCCATCTTGTGGTGGCCATGTTGTATCCACATAGGGACAGTCATCTTGTGTATTGGAGTGATGGTCAATCTGCATATTTCTTTTATTAGATAGGATAGAGGCCTGGTGTATGGGTGGGGGCCAGCTGGTTTGCCCTGAAGGGTGTCCCGGATCAGGGTGGGGATTCCCTTGAGGCGTGGGGCAGCCTGGGTGAGGGGCCTGTGGTGGTTTGTAGGCTGGCCACACACCCCCAGTGACCAAGTGGAGGCCCTGGTCCCTGGGATTTATTTATCTTCTACAATTGAAACATTGTAGCCTGAGCAGAGCTAAGCCTTCTGCTGGCTCCCTAGATGGCAGCCATTTCTGTTGGAATTTATTTATCTTCTATAATTGAAACTTTGTAGTCTTAAGCAGAGGCCTGGGTCTGCCAGGGTGTATGAAAAGCTTGGCTTCCTCCATCGCCGGGGCAACCCAAGCCTCCCTCCTGCTCTCTCTGTGGCCATAACCATTTTGGTTGGGTTAATTTGCATACTCGCTCTGATTGGCTGGTGAGCGTGGATTGTGGGTGTGGTGGGGGTACAGTCAATTTGCCGATCACTCTTTTATTAGATAGGATGACAGAAATCCTCTATAAAATGGGAATAATCTATTATAAGGTACTTGCACTAAGTAGTATGGTGTTAGTTGAAAGTGGACTTCAAAAGTTGTAAATGTGGCCTAGTCAGCACGGTTTAATGGTCGATCCTAACCTATGAAGCAGGGGGTCATGGTTTGATTCCAAGTCTGGGTACAAGCTCTGATTGCAGGCTCAATCCCCAGTGGAGGGACATGCAGGAGGCAGCCAATCAATATTTTTTCTCATCATTGATGTTTCTATATCTCCCTCCTCCATCCTTTCTGAAATCAATAAAAAAAAATGTTTTTAGCCAAGACCAGTTTGGCTCAATGGATAGACCGTCAGCTTGTGGACTGAAGGGTCCCAGGTTCAATTCCGGTCGGGGGCATGTACCTTGCTTGCGGGCACATCTCCACTGTGGGGCGTGCAGGAGGCGGCTGATCGATGTCTCTCTCTCATCGATGTTTCTGACTTTCTATCCCTCTCCCTTCCTCTCTGTAAAAAATCAATAAAATATATTTTAAAAATATATATATTTTAAAGTTATGTGTATTTATAGATTCAAGAGCAACCACTCAAAAAAGTGTTTAAGAAGTATAATAGATGGGGCCAAGAGAGAAGAAAAAAATAGAATGATATGCCACATAAGAGACAGAGTCTGTTAGTGGATTAAAGAAAGTAAACTTATTAATATGTCAGTTACATCTCAAGTTGAAAAACTAAAAATAATTAAAATAAGTTGAAAGAAACCCAACTATACAGAAGTGGGTAAAAATATACTTTAAAAAAAAAGACATTCAGGTTATGATTATTACAACAGCTTGACTAACTCAAAAGAATGCCATCACACTGTAAACCTACTTTGCCCATTTTTGTATATAATCTACAAGAAATTCACTTTAAATTCAAAGACATAGATACATTTAAAGTAAAGGGATAGAACACAACAAGAAAATTATAGACCAACATCCTTAATGGATACGAATGCAAAAAATACTCAAGGAAACACTAGCAAACCAAACTGAAGAACACACTGAAAAGATTATACACTATGACCAAATTTTATACTAATAATGTAAGAATTTATACCTGAATGCAAAGATAGTTCTACATGCAAATCAGTCAATATAATGTACCATATTAGCAATATGAAGGACAAAAACCACAAGACCATCTTAACTGATGCAATATAAGCATTAAATAAAATTCAATACTCTTTCATGGTAAAGGCGCTCAACAAACTAGGAACAAAAGAAAATTGTCTCAATATAAAAGTTATATATGTTTTGCCAAGATATTCATTGGCAAAACACTAAAAGCTTTCCCTCTAAGATCAGGAATAAGATAAAGATGTCTGCCCACACCTGCCACTACTACTCAACAACATAAGTACTTAAAATCCTAGCCAGAGCAATTAGACAAGAAAAATAAATAATAAAAGTATCCAAATTGGAAAACAATTATTAAAACTATCTTTGTTCACAGCTGAGATGATCTTATATGTAGATAACCGTAAATCATTTTTTAGAGTCTTTTAGAACTAAAATACTTTCAACTAAGATTCAGGATGCAAAATGAACACTTAAAAATTATTTGTATTCTATATACTCACAATGACCAATCAAAGAGAAAGCAATCTCATATACTACAGCATCAAGAGGGATAAAAAACTTAGAGAAAAACTTAGCCAAGGCAGTAAAAGGACTAGCTTACTGGAAAGATAATCAATGCTCATAGATTACAAGATTTAATATCATTAAAATGTCCATACTACCCAAAACCATCTACAGATTCAATGCAATCCCTCTCAAAATCCAAATGGCATTTTTTTTTTTTGCAGTAATGAAAAAACAAAATCCTAAAATGTATATAGGATTTCAAAAAACTCCAAATAGCCAAAAGAAAGAAAGACTGAGAGGGGAATTTTCAATATAAAAAATATCTAAAATAAATAATCTATCTTAGAAAACTATTTAACTTAGAAAATTAAAAAAGAATAAATTAGATATAAAGTAAATTAAAATTAGAGATGAAATTGAAAACAGAAAATAGTAAAGAAAAACACACACACAAACAAATCCCCTAGCAAGAGGAGAGTCCAAGATGGCAGCATAGGTAAACACCTACACTGCTGCCTCGCACAACAATTGCAAAACTATAACTAAAAGACAGAACGGACATCATCCAGAACCACAGGAAAGCTGGCTGAGTGGAAATTCTACAACTAGAAGGAAAGAGAGGGGCTCACAGAAACTCAGAGAAGCTGCAAAAAGCTGAGGTATGGAGACGCGAGCGCTGAGAGAACAGGTGCTGGAGTACCTAGCTGGCTTTCTCTGGCGGGAGGGAAACGGAGACTCCCAACGGCATTGAACCCCTTATCTTACGACACTAAACCCCAGATCCAGCCGAAACTCATACGGGGGGAGTTTGGACTGTGAAAAGGGAGAGGTGCATGGAAATTTAGGGGAGTCGCAAAAGATCAGAGGTCTGGTCGCGCGCACAGCACTGTGCAGAGAACAGATTGCTGATTGTGCCGCTGGCTTTTGCGAGTGGGCGGGAGACAGACCCTCCCAACTGTGCCACTTCTGACTCCACTAAGCCCCTGTTTTGGGTGAAACCCTGGGGACCTAGACTCGTTTGGTCCTGGAGCGCAGGGGAGCCGGAAAAGCAGCAGTCTAGAGGTACTGCGGGCGCGCGCGCACACAGGACCGCTCCAGCCATTACCCAGTCACATGAGACTCAGGGGACATGGAGGGCGGGGCTGACTGGAAGGCAAGGCGGTCCCTTAAGCCCTGAGACTCCACCCAACCCAAGCTCAACAGAGAGGCTTCTGCAGTTTTGCAAGTGTGGTATCATAAGACTGAATCCAACACAGAAGTTCTCCCAGCATAGTGAAAATGCCGAGACAAAGGAAGGGATCACAAACAAAAGAAATGGAGGAAAACAAACAACTGGATATAGAGTTCAAAACCACGCTTATAAGGTTTTTCACGAATATGCTAGAAAAGTTGGATAAAGTTAGCAAGACCCAAGAGGAGATAAAAAGGACCAACTAGAGATGCAAAAGATCCAACTAGAGATGGAAAAGGTCCAACTAGAGATGAAAAAGCACCAACTAGATATTAAACACACACTGACTGAAATAAAAAATATTATACAGAGTCCTAACAGCAGACTAGAGGAAGCTAAGAATCAAGTCAAAAATTTGAAATACAAAGAAGCAGAAAACATTCAACTGGAAAAGCAAGAAGAGAAAAGAATCCAAAAATGTGAAGATAATGTAAGGAGCCTTTGGCACAGCTTCAAGCGTACCAACATCAGAATTGTGGGGGTACCAGAAGAAGAGAGAGAACAAGATACTGAAAATCTATTTAAAGAAATAATGACTGAAAACTTCCCACATCTGGTGAAAGAAATAGACTTACAAGTCCAGGAAACACACAGAACCCCATATAAAAGGAATCCAAAGAGGACCACACCAAGACACATCATAATTAAAATACCAAGAGCAAAAGACAAAGAGAGAATATTAAAAGCAGCAAGAGAAAAATAGGTAATTACCTACAAGGGAGCACCCATACAACTGTCAGCTGATTTCACAACAGAAACGATGCAGGCCAGACAGGAGTCACAAGAAATATTCAAAGTGATGCTTAGCAAGAACCTATAATCAAGATTACTCTACCCAGCAAAACTATCATTCAGAATTGAAGGGCAGATAAAGAGCTTCACAGATAAGAAAAAGCTAAAGGAGTTCATCAACTCCAAACCAGTATTATATGAAATGCTGAAAGGTACTCTTTTAGAAGAGGAAGAAGAAAAGGTAAAAGCCAAAAAATTATGAACAACAAATACATATCTATCAACAAGTGAATCTAAAAATCAAGTGAATTAAAAATTTGATCAACAGAATAAACTTGTGAATATAATAGAAATCAGGAGCACAGAAAGGGAGTGGACTGATAATTCTCAGGGGGAAAGGGGTGAGGGATGTACAGGGAGAGACTGGACAAAAATCATACATCTATGGATGAGGTCAATGGGAGGGAGGTAAGGGCAGAGGGAAGGGTGGGAGCTGGGTGGAGGGGTGCTATGGAGGGGAAAAAGAGAAACAAATATAATAATCTGAATAATAAAGATTTAATTTAAAAAAATAAATAAATAAAATAAAATAAAATCCCCTAGCAAAATCAAAAGCCAGTTCTTTGAAAAGATCAATAAAACTGATAACCTCTAACCAGTTTAACCAAGAGAAGACACAAAAACTAATAACCAAAGAAGGAACATGATCACAAATCTCAGAGACATTAAAAGATTAATAAAAGTTATTACAAAGAATTCTATACCCACAAATTTCACAACCTTGATTAAATGGACTAATTCCTTGAAAGACACCATTTACCAGAACACACATAAGGAGAAACAGATGATCTGAATAGGTTTCTATCTATTAAAATTTATAAACTAATAATTAATCATATTCCAAAACAGAAAGCACCACATGCAATTGGGTTCACTGGTGAATGTCATCAAACATTTAAGAAAGAAATGGTATTAATTCTCTAGTCTTTTCCAGAAGACAGAAGCAGAGGAAATATCCCGACTCATTCTATGAGGCCAGCATTACCTTAATACCAACACCAGACAATGACATTACAAAAAGAAAACATATAGACCAATATCTCTTGTGAACATAGATGCAGAAATCCTTAACAAAATAAATCTAGCAATGTATAAAGACAATTATACACCACAACCAAGTGGGATTTATTCCAGGTATGTAAGACTGATTCAACATTCAAAGTCACTTAATGTAATCCATCACATCAAGTGACTAAAGAATAAAAAATTATCTGATCATATCAATAGATGTAGAGACAGTATTTGACAAAATCCAACATCTACTCATGATAAAAAAAACTAGGAATAGAAGACTATATCCTCAACATGATAAAAAGAAATCTACAGTTAACATATACTTAATGGGGATAAACTAGATGTTTTCCTGCTAATAACAGAAACAAAACAAGAAAATCTTTTCTCACCATTCCTATTCAACATTGTATTGGAGGGGGAGGAGGAGAAGAAGGAAGGGGAAGGGAGAAGGAAGGTGAAGGCAGGGGAGGGTTGTGTGTATGGAGGGGTAGGGGATGGGTAAGAGATCAAAGGACTAGTATGCATTCATATAATCATAACCAATGGACACAGACAGTAAGGGGGAGAGGACAAGTGCTGGGGGGTGGGAACGGTCAGGAGAGCTCAATGGAGGAAAAGGAGATGTGTAATACTTTAAACAATAGAGAATTTAAATTGATTTCAAAAAAGATATATTTATAAATTACAATAAAATAAGATGATATCCCCTGGCCAGTGTGTTCAGTGTTAGAGCACTGGCCCGCACACTCAAAGTCGCAGGTGGGATTCTAGGTCAAAGACACATACATGGGTTGCAGGTTTGATCCTCAGTCCCGGTTGGAGTGCATGTGGGAGACAACTGATCAATGTGTTTCTCTCACCTCTCTCTCTTTCTCACTCTCCTTCCCTTACCACCATCCCCACCCACCCACCCCCACCCTTCTGCTCTCTCTCTCAAAAAAAGAAATCAACAGGGGGGGGGGAATTCTTGGGAAAGGATTAAAAAACAAAAACACACACACACAAAAAAAGAAGAAAGAAAAAGAAGATGACATAATGACATCGAAGAAAAACCAAACAGAAAAGAGAGTCTAGAAATAGCCACCAAATATAACTAACAATTTTGACAAAGGAACAAAAGCAGCGCAATGGAAAAAGGATGATCTTTTCAACAAATAGCGCTAATGCTTATTGCAGCAGCAAATCTACTAAAACTGAAATTATACAGAGTAGATTACCATGATTTCTGTACAAGGATGACACGAAAATTTGTGAAGTATTCCATATTAAACAACAAACAAACAAACAAGAACAGTGCTTGAACTACTGGAGAGTCACAGCAAAGAAATTAATCTAGGCACATCAAAAATTAACCCCAGACAAGATATTTGCAACTGGAGAAGAAACCAAAATGGTGGCATAGGTAAACACCTGAAATTGCTGCCTTGTGCAACCACTTCAAAACTACAACTAAAAGACAAAATGGACATCATCTAGAACCACAGGAAGGCTGACTGAGTAGAAATTCTACAACTAGAAGTAAAGAGAAAAGCACACTGAGACTCAGAGGACCTACAGAAGTAAAGGCAGAGGTATAGAGGCGCACACTCGGAAAGGGCTGGCAACTGCGTACGTGGCTGGCTTTTTCAACCACAGGGAGGCACAAGCTCCCGACTGCTCTGAACTCCAGTTCAGGGCAAGACTCTGGGGACTTAAGACTCATCAGGGAAGAAAGTGGACTGTCTGGCAGAGGGCAGAACTCGATGACGGCTTTCTCTCAAAGGTTCTTGCAGCAATTACCAAGGGACCCTGAGACCTGGGGGCCTCTTAGGACAGGGCAGATAGGAAACCATTGCTGTTTGCTCCACTCTGATAACCTGCTCCATCCAAGCTATGTGCAGAGGCTTTTGCATATGAATGGCCTGGTCCTTTGAATTCTAAACTTACCTATCAACCTGCAGCTGAGTCAGAGACCCAGAATATCCAAAAGAAGGCCCAGGGCCCCACAGCAGCTTGCATTGCTTCACAGCTGGGCCTCATCTGGACACCTCCAAAACCCAAACAAGGAAGAGGAATCTGCAGATCTCTCTGAAGCTCCTGCTGGGTGGTCTCAGGCAAAGGCTAAATTAGCACCTCCTTGGAGACCGAAGAACCAGTGTACCCAGGGGTCAGAGTAGGACCATCCAGATTATAAGTCCTCAGATCCATAAGACACACACTCAGGGTGCAGACTCAGTGAGCGCCAAAGCCCCATAGAAGCAAGTCTTGCCTCATAAGGGTCTCTCCAGCACAGACGTTTTCCCATCGTAGACACAGCTGATCCTCACAGCCAACTGATCTGGAGACCAATTCCTCCCAGTGATACCAACAATAATCAAGGCTTAACTACAACAAGACTGTGCACACAGCCCATAAAGGGATACACCAAGAGTGTCCACCTCAGGTAAGTGGGAGGAATAGCCACTGGGCCCTATAGGACACCTAGCACACAAAGCCACTCTATCAACTTAGGGAAGCAGCCAAATACAGAGATAAAGAAACAGGTCATAAATGAAAGAAATGGAGGAAAGCAAAAAAACTGGACATAGAGTTCAAAACCACAGTTATATAGTTATTCAAGAATCTTCTAGAAACCTCTGAGAAACTTAGTGAGACCCTTAAGGATATGAAAAATTAAGCATACACTGACTGAAATAAAAAATAACATACAGAGATCCAACAGCAGACTAGAGGATTATAAGAAACAAGTCAAAGATTTGAAATATGAAGAAGCAAAAAACACTTGACCAGAAAAGCAAAAAGAAAAAAGAAGCCAAAATATGAAGATAGTATAAGGAGCCTCTGGGACAACTTCAAGTGTACAACATCTGAATTATGAGGGTGCCAGTAGAAGAGACAGAGCAAGACTAAAAACCTATTTAAAGAAATAATGACAGAAAATGTCCTCTACCCATTGAAAGAAATAGAGTTACAAGTTCAGGAAGTGCAGAAAGTCCCAAACAAGAGGAACCCAAAGAGGACCACACCAAGACACATCATAATTAAAATGCTAAGGGCTAAAGACAAAGAGAGAATATTAAAAGCAGCAAGAGAAAAATAGTTACCTACAAGGGAGCACCCATATGATTGTCAGCTAATTTCTCAACAGAAACTATGCAGTCCAAATAGGAGTGGCAAAAAATATTCAAAGTGATAAATAGCAAGAACCTAGGAGCAAGATTACTCTACCCAGCAAAACTATCAGAACTGAAGGTCAGATAAAGAGCTTCACAGATAAGAAAAAGCTAAAGGAGTTCATCACCACTAAACCAGTATTCTATGAAATGCTGAAAGGTATTCTTTGAGAAGAAGAAGAAGAAAAAGGTAAAGATACAAATCATGAACAACAAACTCATATCTATCAACAAGTGAATCTAAAAATCAAGTGAATTGAAAATCTGATGAACAGAATAAATTGGTGAATACATATAATAGAATCAGAGGCATAGAAAGGGAGTGGACTGACAATCCTCAGGGGAAAAGGGGTGTGAGGGGTTCGGGAAGAGTCTGGACAAAAATCATATAGCTATGGATGAGGATGGAGAAGGGGGTGTGTGTAAAGGCAGAGGGAGGAGTGGGAACTGGGTGGAGGGGAGCTATGGGGCAAAAAGAGAGGAACAACTATAATAATCTGAACAATAAAAGATTTTTAAAAAAATTTAAAAAATTAACCCCAAATGAGTCATAGACCTAAATGTAAAAGGCAAAACTATAAGACAGCTAGTAGATAACATTAGAAAATCTAGGTATTCTTGGGTTTGGCGATGACTTTACAGATGCAACACCAAAAACACAATCCATAAAAGGAAAAGGAAGAAGTAGGACTTTTCATTAACAGTTAAAACTTTTTCTCTAAGACACAAATGAAAAAACAAGTCACACAATGGGAGAAAAATATGAAACTTATATCTGATAGAGTATCATTATCCAAAATATACACAGAATCTTAAAACCTATCACTAAGAAAATAACCATTAAAAATGGTCAAGCCCTAGCCGGCTTGGCTCAGTGGATAGAGCATCAGCTTGCAGACTGAAGGATCCCAGGTTCGATTCCGGCCTAGGGCACATGCCTGGGTTTCGGGCTCGATCCCCAGTGGGGGGCATACAGGAGGCAGTCAATCAATGATTTTCTCTCATCACTGATGTTTCTATCTTGCTCTCCTTCTTCCTTCCTCTCTGAAATCAATAAAAAAAAAATATATTTTTTTTAAAATGGTCAAAAGGCTAGAAAAGATATCTACCCAAAGAAGATATACAGATGACAAATAAACATATAAAAAGATCTCAAAATCATCTATCATCAGAAAATTACAAATTAAGATAATTAGATAATACTACACTCCTTTCAGAATGACTGAAATCCAAAATGCTGATAATACCAAAAGCTGATGAGGATGAGATTATAGTCTTTAGTTTCTATATATAATATGTCATCTGCAAATAGTGACAAATTTTTTTATTTTTATTTATTTATTTATTTTTACAATCTGGATGCCTTTTATTACTTTTTCTTTCCTAATTACTTTGGCTGCCTTATATTAAGTTTTATTTCTCTTTCTCTCAAGCCATTCAGGCCATTGAAAGCCACAAAGAGATCATTCAGAATGAAAAATACCAATAGCTCCATTTCTGTTCTACTCTGGAATGATAGAGGCAATTAAATTATATGTAATTCTAAGAGCAAAACCAACAAAACCCTTCCACACCAACCTCTGTACAAGTTTCTAAAAAAAATTTTATCATCCTATAAAGGTACTTGGGAAAATAGCATAAAATAGTCTGAATCCTCAAGAAGCTTGGTATGGCAATTATGAAAATGTACTTCGCAGATCTCTCACTACAAGAAACATCATTGACCAATGGTGCCAGCTGTGAACTCTCAAAGCTCTTCTGTCATTGGGGGCAAGCCAAGATTCCCATGGGCTGTTCCTAGTCAAGGACCTGCATGACAGACATATTTAATGGCATTCTTTCCCAGGGGATTCTGGATTCCTTTGACAGTTTTAAACCTTGGGTTGAGAATTCCACTTTGGTTTTACTGTAGCTTTCTTAGAACTTCACTGCAGTGTAAGGCTTTTCCTATCCAACCTGCCTTTGTCCTTCCCTTTAGCCTCTGCTTGATAACTACAAGTTTTCATGATCCAGACAAAGCTCCATATAGCATGACTAAAGATTACTATTTCTTTTAAGCTTCAGTTTTATTAGGAAATGGATTTTCCATAAATGACTTAAAATAGCTATGCAAAAAAATAATAATTAGGTCTTAAAAATAGGATTACCACATTTAAGAGAAATAAAACAAACAGGAAAACATCTGAAGTGAATAGCAGTTTGTAGTAATTTAGATCCCTAAAAATAAACATAAAAACTTATAGTTTAGATTAGAACAGTGATACTTCATATCTCCACCCCCCACATCCCAACCACACAAGTGGAACCAAGCAGGAGACCTGAAACCTATGACTTAATTTAAAGGAGAAGTAAAATTAATAGTTAATGATCACTAATTAATTAAAAATGCAACTTCCTGATCTTCACATTGGAAAAGCCAGCCTCAGCAACCATCAGTGGTTTTTGGGATTGATTAACCTTCTCCCTGCTCTAATATCAAAGGTCTCCTACATAAGGTACCTGACTGGACATCAACCTTACAACACCATAATACATTTTCTATCACAAGCACTTCCATAGTATGGAAGACTAAGTGAGGAAGTTTAATTTTATTTTAAGTCATCTGCCATAGTATGATGGCTCACTGGAGGTAGGGGGAGAGGGGAGCATTCAAATTGTAAGTAAAACATTAATGATAATTAAGCTTGTCACAGAAATGCCTTCAAAAAATACACACACCTCAGTGTCTTAGATATAAAGCTTACATGACTACTGATGTAGGGATAATTACTATTGGTTTTCCTTTTTCTCTTACCATTCTCTCTCTTCTTATTTTTTCCCCAAAACAAACTGCCTCTCATTGACACTAGCAGGTTCACCAGGTTGGCTTATGTAATTGAGCAAGGAGAAGACTCCATTCCAAACTTTTTCTAGAAATACATATTATTTAATGAAATCCTACCCAGCAGGTAAGTAAATCAAAGATGTAAACCTACAAAATTTTAAGAAGTAAAAAAATTCCTACTATTTTATGATAATCAAGAGAAATAAATTGATCACTATATTAAAAAAACTTCTTTTTAAATAGTTAACATTTAGCAAGGAGAACTTTAATTCCACAAAGGAAAGATGATACAGTGGAAAGAACTGTGCTTCGTGTAAGGCAGCTTGCCACTTTTTAGCATGTAGGAGAAAAAAAACACAAAAAAGAAACAATAGCAACTATATAATAGCAACAAAAGCAATAAAATTCTTAGAAATAAAGTTAACAAAAAAATGTCAAAAGCTTGTATAAATAAAACTCCTGAAAGTCACAAAAGTTAACTTGAACAAATGGAAAAGATAATCCCTTATTCCTGGAATACTGAATATCACAAACAGATTAGTTTTTACTAATTTACAAAGTTAATGAAATTCCAATTTAAAATGTCAACACCTTTGTTATGGAGTTAGTCAAAATGATACCCAAGTTTATACAGAAAAATAAACATTCAAGAATATCTAGAAAAACACAAAAAAGAAAAGCTACATGGGTGAATTAGCTTTTAACAAAAACATTTGTTTTTAACAAAAACATTTTAAAGCACTGTAATTAAAATAGTGTGGTACTGACATAGCAATATGCAAATGACATACTGGAACAGAATGAGAAGTCCACAAATAGACCAGTACATGTGGAAATTTAATAATATAATAACAATGCCATCTTAAATCAGTGCAACAAAAATAGACCTTTTAATAAATTGTACTAAGACAAAAGGTTAATGATATAGAAAGAATAAAAATTAGATCAATAACTCACACCATACACAGGAATAAACTCCATACAAAGGAATAAACTTCAAATGAATCAGAGATCTAAATATAAAAAGTGAAATCTTAACAAGTACCATAAGAAAGGGTGAACTTCTCTTTACCGGAGGAAAGGCTTTTTTTCTATAAGAAAAGGCTTTATAGTGAAAAGGCTTTCTAACCATCACTTAAAATTCGGATATGATAAGAGAACAATAAGTCTGACTACATGGGGGGAAGGGGTGATTTTTACATGGCAAAATATAAACTATATAAAGTAAAAATATTACTCATATCATAAAGACTAAATTTATAATAAAGTCTTCAGAGTTAAGACTAAAAGACCAAAAACCCATTTTAAAAATGGGCATCCCAAAAAAGCAATTCACACACAAATAATAAAATGGACAGTGAACAGATGAAAAGATGGCATTTCTATACACCAATAGTGAACTTACCGAAAGAGAGACTAAAAAAGTAATCTCATTTACCATCGCACCAAAAAAATTAAAATACCTAGCAATAAACTTAACTAAGGAGGTAAAAGACCTATATGCGGAAAACTACAAGACACTGAAACAAGAGACAAAGGAAGACATAAGATGGAAGAACATATCATGTTCATGGATTAGTAGAATCAACATCATTAAAATGTCCACACTACCCAAAGCAATCTACAGATTCAATGCACTCCCCATTAAAATACCAATGGCATATTTCACAGACCTAGAAAGAACTCTCCAAAAATTCATTTGCAATAAAAAAAGACCCCAAATAGCCACAGCAATCCTGAGAAAGAACAACAAAGTAGGTGGGATCTCAATATCAGAATTCAAGCTGTACTACAAAGTCATTGTTCTCAAAACAGCCTAGTACTGGCACAAGAACAGACATATAGACCAATGGAATAGAATAGAGAATCGAGATATATACCCAAACCACTATGCTCAATTAATATTTGACAAAGGAGTCAAGACAGTCTTTTCAATAAACGGTGTTGGAAAAATTGGACAGATACATGCAAAAAAATGAAACTAGATCACCAATTTACACCATATACCAAAATAAATTCAAAATGGATACAGGACTTAAACATAAGACGGGAAAACAAAATAATACTAGAGGAATCCACAGGCAGAGAAATCTCAGACATATGCCGAAGCAATTTCTTCACCGATATCACTCCTAGGACAATGGAAGCTAAAGAGAAAACAAACAAATGGGACTACATCAAAATAAAAAGCTTTTGCACAGCAAAAGAAACCATCAACAAAACAATAAGAAAGCCCATTATATGGGAGAACATATTTGCAAATATCATCACTGATAAAGGTTTAATCACCAACATCTACAGGCAATTTATACAACTTAATAAAAGGAAGATAAATGATCCAATTAAAAAATGAGTAACGGACCTAAATAGAATCTTTTTGAAAGAAGACAGAAAGAAGGCCAACAGACACATGAAAACGTGCCCAAAGTCACTAACAATCTGAGAGATATAAATCAAAACGACAATGCAGTATCATCTCACACCTGTCAGAATGGCAATCATCAACAAATCAAGAAATGACAAGTGTTGGCAAGGATGCTGAGAAAAAGGAACCCTCATGCACTGCTGGTGGGAATGAAGACTGATGCAGCCACTGTGGAGAACAGTATGGAGTTTCCCCAAAAAAATTAAAAATGGAGCTCCCATTTGACCCAGTCATCCCACTTCTAGAAACACCAAGAAACTAGAAACACCAATCAGAAAGGATATATGCACCCGTATGTTCATGGCAGCACAATTCATCATAGCTAAGATTTAGAAACAGCCTAAATGCCCATCAACGGATGAGTGGATTAGAAAACTATAGTACATCTACACAATGGGCTACTACACTGCTATAAAGAAAGGAATTCTTACCATTTGCAGCATTATGAATGGACCTGGAGAGCATTATGTTAGGTGAAATAAGCCAGGCAATGAAAGAAAAATACCACATGATCTCACTCATTTATAGAAAATAAAGAACATTATAACCTGATGAATAAAAAGATAGATACAGAGGCAGTAAAGCTCTGAACAGATTGTCAAATTACAGAGGGAAGGCTGGGGAATGTTGGGGAGAGAGGGAAATACATCAACCAAAGGACTTGTATGTGTGCATATAAGCACACAAGACCCTGGGGTTTGGGATGAAGGTATGTGACAGGGAGTAGGAGAGGCTGGAGGAAGGTCAATGGGGGGAAAAAGAAGATATATCTCTGAACAGAACATAAGCGTTTGATACAGCGATGATAAAATGTAATAAAGCACTCTGGACTGCTTGGATTTAAATACTTGGCCATTTATTCATAAGCTAAGTGTGACCATGGACAAGTTAATTTATCATGTCTTTGTGCACAGTTTGCCTAATCCAAATAATAACCAATCTCATAATACTAATGTTATGTCTCAAATAAAACCACACACGTAAAAACGTTAGATCTTTGTGCATGTAAGAAGTACTTGGTATTGCTATCATCAACTACTAATCCAAAGAAAACATTGAATATGTGGGTACCCAAGAGACACACATACTAAAAATGGAGTCCTAGTCATGAAAAAAAATTGGAAATTTTCTATTGTTCAAGAAATTTAGAATAGCACAATCCATATGGTTGGCTGGAATCATCTGGGAAATTTCACAAATAAAGAATCTGACATGGGTCTTAGATAGCAGAAGAATGGGAGTGACATAGGAAAATAATGGGAATCTGAATAAAAGCAGAGAGTTTATAAAGACTAAAATAGGTCAAGAGGCATGACACAGAAAGGTTGGAAAGCTGAGTATCTGAAGATTAGGCAAGACTAATCTGGATGTATAATTGAATTGGGCAGTTTTTATTTTTTAGACTATGAGGAACCATAGAAGATTTGTATGTAGGAGAAATAATATGACCAAACTAAACTGTGGGATTATTTCAGTGTTGGTATACAGAAGAAATTAGAAGGAAGATCAGAGGTAAGGGCTTGACTAGAATGGTAGTGATGAGGAAAGGAAAGAAGGGATAAACAACAAGGTGGGGGGGAGGGGAGTCAATCAAGTTTGATAATGACTGCATATGAGGCATGAGAGAATAGGTTTTAGAAAAAAGAAGAGTCTGAATGACAAAATAAATGATAATGACATTAGAAGGAAAAAGGAATTTGAATCAACAGAAATGATTTCTATTGGGTCTTAAAAGTTAAGTCAGGGTTGTATAAAAAGCCTTGCCAATTTGAGATAAAAGCACAACACTGAGATACCAAGAACCAAAGGGCATTTGGCAACATAGGAGTAGTGTTTGGGAGAAAGAACTTATGGCAAAAACTGTAGATTTGTTCCCAAAGAAATTAAAATCACCTTAGAATGTTTGAGACATTCTAAAGCATACAGATACTAACAGGTGTGCTATTTCAGAGCAGTAATCACCTCACTTTTTTTTACATCCCTTAATGTTTAACATAGTTCCTAGCACACGGGAGACTCAGTAGAATGTTGCAGAGGTGGGAGGAGTAGAGAAAGATGTAGAACTGCATGTCTTACTAATGACAGAAACTTGACTACAGCCAGGTTTCCTGACTCTCCACTATACCATAACATAGTGATGACTTCCAAACATCCATGCATAGGATCCCCTAAAGAAATGGTGTAAGAAATGACAATAAAATGAACTTTGGGGATTGCCGGTTTCTAGGGACAGATGGAAGAGAGACATAAAATGAAAACAGTAAAGAAAGATCAAAGTTATTGCGGGGGGTGTGTGTATGGGAGATGACAGTGTTGAATAATAGATTCAAAGGAAGCACAGTTAAAAATATCAAATGATCCTCTGCTATAGGCAATGTTTCTCTGGTCTCCTATACCTATGAGACCCAAGGCAGGAGAGGTAACTTTTTAAAAGTAGAAAGTAAGATGTTTTAATCTACCTTCACAGCATTTTAAATGCATGCATCACTCAAAGCGATAGTTCAAAAATAATAATGCAATCTTCAGTTAATTTTATTTCCACACAATATATAGCAGAAAATAAAACCATTATAGTAAATAGTTGAGCTGAACAAAAATATGCACAATAAATGAAATGTAAGCAAAAAGAAACATCTTAATAGCAAAATACATGAAATACTAAAGGTCTTACCTTAAATCTCTTGTCTTGCAATACTTTCTTGATGGCAACCAATTCTCCTGAATCACAAAGTTTGGCTTGATATACCACACCAAATGACCCATTTCCAATCACTTTAGTGTCTGTATAGCTGACTTCTTGTGGCCTGTCTGGACCCTGCCCAGGAGTTGCCACCACTGTGGTCACCTTACTGCCATCCTTGTCTCCTAAAAGAAAAAAGATACAGACAAATGAGAAATGTAAAGAATTATACAGGGAAAATTGCCAAAGTATACAAATTAAACTGTATTCTTTGCTACAAACTATTTTTAAATGTTTATCTTAGTTTATCATATGGAGTTACTTCAACTATTTGTTTCAATTTAATATTTCTTTCCCACCATTTACTTAGTAATTCTTCAGATCAGGCACACCATGCTTTATACATGTAACTCTCTATTTAATGGAAACATCATGAAAATAATAGTACTATTCCCATATTAAACATAATAGGAAGAAAGATAGACTCACTAAGGTTTGAATCCCTATCTATACAATTCTAAAAGCCCTAGTTATTTCCTCAAGGTTTCCTTATTGTACTTGAAAATAAAATATGTGAAGCTGCAAATGTCTAAATATGCTCACTCTATTCACACCAATCTGCCTGTAGGAAGGTAAGGCTTTGAGTGTTTGCTTCTTCATGTCTTATTTCTTTTTTAAGAAAACAGTGGAATGCCTCTGAGAGAAAGGTCAGATGGAGAAAAGTAATAGGAAAAGAATGTTAATTTAGGGACAGGAAATGCAAAACCTATTCTGAACTTAAGCCTTATTCATAAGTATCTGCCCACTCATGGCCTGCTCCTTACCTTTTATGCCTTCCTTTCCCTGACCCCCTGACCCAGCAACAATCCAAAGACTCTGCAATTCAAGTTCAAGAGCTACTTCCTACTTGGCATAGTTCACAATAATCTTTTCCTCTGAATTCTTAAATCTACTCTAAATCATCGTAGCTACCTAGCACCTGATTTTAGAGCTCTAAATTATTCTGTTATTGATTTCAGAATACATACAGATTCTTGTGACTACAATCATTTGAAGCAGCAATTATGATTTCTGCTACTTCTCTTTCCTGACAAATCTAAAACCAATTATCAGTACGTCCACAGGCTCAATGACTAAACTACACATTTTCCTTTTGTCCTCTACTACTTTTATTATCAATTTTATTTTTAAGATGTTAACCTAAGAAAAGAAAACATAATGTAACATTTAACTCTAGGTATCAAGTCAAGATTATGAAGTATTCATTTGTATATCATATATAAGAAGATAAAAAAATTAGATTAAAAAATATTATCTAGTTTTCCAATAGCTTGAGTGTTTTCTCCTACCAAATATAAAACTGCAAGATAAATGACTACACAAATATGAGTGGTATATTATAACTAATATTTATAGTCATTTAAGTTCACAGAGATATTTTAATATACAAAAGTCAATAATATGGAGTCTCTATTATATTAAGGCCAGCTATCTTTTTAAATTAATTTTTTTTTATTATTATTTCAGAGAGAGGAAGGGAGGAGAGTTAGAAACATCAATGATGAGAATCACTGGCTGCCTCCTGGCACTCCTCCTCCCCATCACTGGGGTGGGGCCTACAATCCAGGCATATGCCCTGAGCTCCTGATTCATGGGTCGATGCTGAACCAATGAGCCACACAAGCCAGGCTACGGCCAGTTATCTTAAACATATTTTTAGTTCCAAGGTAAACCACCCCAACAGGTATGATTTAGTTAGTACAAGTCCAATACCACTTCTAGAAAGAATAACTTAAATCTTGTCAACATCATCATTTTTATTTACAACAGTATCATATATGCTTTAAATGTATATAAACCTGAACACATATGTAACAGTTCTCAAAGTTTTCAAATGCTCTCTTCACATCTCACTTCCAAGTAAAAAAAATCTTAAATATACTTGCTAAAAAAAAGTTTAGCATAGATGGTTTGACTCAGTGGATAGTGCATCATCCCTTGGACTAAAGGATCCTGGGTTCGATTCCTGGTTAAAGGCATGTACGTTTGATTGCAGGCTCGATCCCTAGCCCTTGTCGGGTGTGTGCAGGAGACAACCAATTGATGTGTCTCTCTCACATCAATGTTTCTATCTCTCTATCACTCCCTCTCCAATCCACTCTCTCTAAAAATCAATGGAAAAATATCCTCAGGTGAGAATTAAAGAAAAACACAGTTTCATCTAAGCTGAGTTCTAAGTCATCATGCTCCATTGCTCCAAAATATACTATAACATTTGTTTCTGACCATGTTAACCTTAACTCAATTTTTCAGGTTGACTACAAACTTATCTAATAAAGAGGGAATATGCTAATTAATCATCATTCTGTCACAAAGATGGCTGCACCCACAGCTGAGGCCAAGTTACCATAGGAGCCTTAAGGAGCAATCAGTAAAGACCTGAGGCTACATCCTCCCCTGCCCCCATGGGGCTTGATAGGAAACCTCAGGCTGCGCCCTCTCCCCCCACATGGCAGGACTTGACAGGGGACCTCAAGGTGCATTTCCCATCCTGGTGCTGAGCTAGGGGACCTCAGGCTGCTCCCCCTACCCCAGCACCAGGCCAGGGGACCTCAGGCCACACCCCCCACCAGGTGGGGGCTTGACAGGGGACTTTAGGCCATGACCCCCATCCCGGCACCAGGCCAAGGGACCTGAAGCTGCCCTGTTTGGGTGGGCTAGACAGGGGACCTCGGCCTTGGCCCCCACCCAGCAGGACTTAATGGGGGATTTCAAGGTGCACCCCCATTGCTGGGTCAGGGGAACACAGGCTGCGCCCCTGCCCAGTGGGGCTTGACAAGGGAACTGAGGCTGTGCCCCCCTGCCGGTGGGGCTTGATGGGGGACCTGAGGCTGCGCCCCCACTCCTTGTGCTGTGCTGGGGTACCTGAGGCTGCACCCCCCACCCCTCGCCTGGCAGGGCTTAATGGGGGACCTCAGGCCATTACCCCCAGCCAGCAGGGCTTGACAGGGGATCTCAAGCCATGTCTCCCCACTTGGCGGGGCTTGCTGGAGGACCTCAAGGCGTGCCCCTTTTGCCCCAGTCTGGGCTGGGGGATCTCAAGCCACATCTCCCATCCCGGCGCCAGGCCAGGGAACCTAAGGCTATGCCTCCTGCCCAGCAGGGCTTAACAAGGGTGGGACTGGCCAGGTGTGAATTTAGCCCAATGGGGGGGAGGGGGGAGAAAAAAGCCTGGGTCTCACGCAATTTTGAGGTGCATGTAGGTGGGCGGGGACTTGACTCTGGGTCCCATGGTAAGCCCCAGACTCTGACAGGAGAAAGGTTTTCATATACAGCTTACTAATTTTCTTTTATCTCTGAAACTTCTATTATAGAGAAAGAGCAAATAGCAATATTGAATTATTTCCTCTAATTAATTCCCTTTTAATGTGCACAAATTTCATGCACCAGGTCATGAAAATATACCACTAGAGGCCCAATGCATGAAATTCATGCAAGAATAGGCCTTCCTTCCCCTGGCTGCCAGCACCGGCTGCCTCTGGCACCCGGGACCCCAAATTTCTTCCTGCTGCTGGCAGGCACCTGGGACTCAGGCTTCCCTTGCAGCCCCAGCTTCATCCAGAAAGTTGTCCAGGAGGACCTCTGGTCTAATTAGCATATTATAATTTTATTATTATAGGTAATAAATATTAATAAAAAATAAATTTATCTTTGAAAAATAAACTTATATGATAGCACTCCTAAAGAGAGAATCACAGTCTTTTGAGATTAAACTCTTCAAAAAGAGATCTAGAAAGATTAGGTCCAGAACGATTAAAATCCAAGGCATTGGGTACATTTTCTTATAATTCAACAGTCCCAAAGAAAAGTTCAAACAGATGTGATTAAGACTAGATTATTTTAATAATCCCACTGAACAAGTTGCTTGCAAAACTTCACAGGTATAATTCACAAAACAAAGCATTACCATTTTTTATTAAGATTTTAAGAATGACTGCTGTATTCTACAATTTTAACTGAGAACAAAAGCGGTCTGGGATATAATCAAAACTTATACTTTTCCACTGTATAATCATATTTCAATAACAAAACAGCAGTCACAGCTTTGTTCTTGTTCTGATAAGAGAATTTAAGCAATATATGATAGTGTATTAACTTTCCCCTCTTACCTTCTCCGAAGCTGCATTAAAAAAAAAAAAATTCACATTTCAGAGCCTCAAGAATTAACTATGAAAGTTATCCATCACAACCCTGGGATTTATCTCTTTAACCTCAAGTGTACTTGGGAACAGCGGCTACCCCAGCATCAGATTTGTATATAAGAAAATGCACAAATCTGATAATTCTATAAAAATATTAAAAGCAAAGTAGAAAGGTAAACAAACAGGTCCTATAAAAACTATCACCAAAAGAGACTCTAGAGGCCTCTTAATTTAACTGATTGGATGTGGTCAAGGACCAACCCTTTCACCTTCCTGTACATTTAGTAAAAAAAAATAATAATAATATCTTAAAAATTAACTGTCTTAGCAGAAATTTTAAAATTTACTCTCTTTCAAGTAGTTAGAGAAATTGTTAAGAACTTTTATGGGCTATACTCTACTACTATAAAATCCCTAGGTATACTAGGAACAATGGCTCTCAGGCTTTCTACCTCAAAAATCCTGGAATTTTTCTTCAGAAATCATCAAGCTAATCCATCATATTACTCCATCAGAGATCTGAAATAGCAGAGCTATACAGAATGGCAAGATACCACCCTTGGCCTGAGCATTAGTAGTACATGGGATAGTCAGCAGCTAGTGTGCTAAGGAAAAGCACATCATCACTTAGCATTGTAACTTTCTGAGTTAGCAAGAAAATAACTGCTGTATACAATTTCACTGTATAAAGAACTTTCCAATTCATTATTTCACCTACTCAAATATTTATAATAAATGTAGAGATATATTATTGTTTACTAGGCAAACAAGGAAAGACTAAGAGAGAGTAACTTGTCCAATATTATAAAGCTTTAGCAGAATTCTTCACTTGCCTCATGCTTCCTCTGCTATATTTTACAACCTTCCTACTACAGCTGAAAGACTAACTTCATATACTATTATACCTCCACAGCAGCAGATGTTTATGAAAACATGATATAAAAAGAGTAATAAGAAGATAATAAATGAATACTCTTTTACAGTTTTTAGGCATCAATCATTAAGTTAACATCTAAAAAGTTCTTTCTAAGAATACTCTGACAGCATTAGATTTTGAAACTTCTCCCCCTCGCCTCCTCAGCACATGAAAAACAAAAATGTAAAACAAACGATTCGATGATATTCAATCATTTAACATTTGCTACTGGAAAAGAGATAATCATGGATCTTAGCAATAGAGCAGTATTTTAAGCTCTGCTAAAAAGAGACCAAAAGCTAGAAATCATAAAAAAATCGGCCTCATTTTTTAAAAGAAGTCACCACTTAGCTCAATACTAAACTTCCAACAATACATAGTATAGTGAATCTCAAACCAATTACAATAAAATTGGTCTCTCAAAAACGCCACTCTCTCCAAGGAGCAACAACAGCAGAACAGTGGGAACAGGGAAGCTCCAGGCCCTCTCTCTGGCCAAAAGACTCCTGGGATCCTCTATTTCAATTAAAACTCACTCAAGTGGTATTAATTTCCTATCATAACTAGAACACAATTAAATTCCTTACTCTTTACCACAATAGATAAATCTTAAATATATAAATCACAATAGGCTCCTCATGAGGCAATGGCCTACAATATAACCATTTTCTATTGGCCTACAATAGAACCACTTTCTATTGAAGGCTATTCTATCTAATAAAGAATAGATGGCAGCACCCACAGCCTATAGGAGGGAATATGCTAATTGACTGTCACGCCCTCAAAGATGGAGGTGCCCACAGCCACAAGATGGTGGCACCCAGTCTCCACAGCCCCACTGAGGTGGCAGGCACACTGAGTGCATCTGCCTCCGGAGTCCCCCAGTCCTTAGTCCCCCAGCCTCCCGGAGCTGGCCCAAGATGCAGGTAAGCCTCAGATGACGGCTGCCCAGCTGCCCAGGGTTGGCCTGAGGCACAGGCAAGCCTCGGATGGCAGCTGCCCGAGGCTCAGGTAACCAGGGCTGGCCGAGGTTTGCGCTGCTGGCGGTGGCAACAGCAGAGGTGTGATGGGGCATTGCCTTCCCCTGACTGGCGGGTCACCTCCTGCCCCTAAGGGCTCCCGGACTGTGAGAGGGGGCAGGCCGGGCTGAGGGATTCCCTCCTCCAGTGCATGAATTTTCATGCACCAGACGCCTCTAGTCTATATTATAAAAACTCAGTTGCCCTAACGCTGTAACAACCAAAGACCGGTCACCAGAAGGCTGTCTGTGTAGGGGGGAACATGCAGACTTGACTCTGGGTCTCATGGCGCGGTGGAACTTGGGAAAGTTCCACAGCACACCAGGATCTGGGGTCCCGGGTCTCGTGCCATTTCGTGCACTAGGTCAGTAGTTAAATATAAAATACAAGTTTTACAAAAGTCTTGGGCATATCCTAAATGATATGTGCAGCCTAGTTCTCAATCTCTCAAATACAGGTTTGTGCCTGTAAGCAATACCTTGTGGTTACATTTTTTAAGTCTTCTGAAGTCACATCTCAAACCAATCCACTCAGAAATTAACAAATGTTACAGCATAACAAGCACAGTCCACATGCAAAGTGTGGCATAGCATCCAAAAACCAAAGGCCACTTCTAGCATGTTCAATTATTTAGGCAGTACCTAATACTGATTCTCATTTTATATGAATGATAAATCCAAAGTTGAACATACTTCAGTCATTTAATGTTTAAGATTCATGAGCTGTAAAAAGGCAACAACTTTAACATTTTTTAACTGAGAGACTTTAGAGATGTTAATAAGCCATCTCTACTAATACAAACTGAACAGTTATGACTGTTTTATAGGGACTGTCTATAGCTCATGGTTGGGGAACCTTTTCTGCCAAGGGCTATTTGAGTATTTATAGCATCATTCTCAGCCCATGAAAAATAATAAACTTAAAAATTAGCCTGCTACATTTGATCAAGCATTTAATTAACTCACCCCTAAGTGCCTTGCTAGAACCAGACCAAATTATTTCAGGGGCCTTATAAAGCCCTCGGGCTGGATGTTCCCCACCCCTGCTTTAACTCAAAAATAAAGTCTCCATGAAGAAATAAGAGAGTTTAAATAAAATCTGTCGCAAAAGCCCAGAGAAACCACACACAACTATCTGTGACTACAAGATACAAAATATTTTTATGAGGGTTTTGACCTAATAATAGTATTAGTAGAAAAAATAGCATTGCCTATTGTTTCTCTAGCAGGAAGATAAATACCAGATAGCTATTTTTACAGATGTTTAACAACAATATGACAAACACTCTTGAAAACTATTATATAAATTATTCAAAAGAACCAAAAAATATTATATTTAGGCATGATTAAGACTGTCTGAAGGGTAAACAATGACCGCTATCAAATGTTCAGGTTTTTAAATCAAAGTTCAAACAACTCTTTATCCTAAGTAACTGGCTAAGGAACTTCTACTAAAACAAAACATTCTCCCCAAAATAAATAAAACAGCTTAAAAACATGAAAACAACATAAAAATTAAACAGCAAAGAAATAAAAAAGGAATTGGGGTCCACAAAATCAGTTGTACACATTCAGAAATAAATATATTCTTGTCATGAAAAAGAGACTCTATTGAAGCTCTAGTCACAGTGCACCTGACTCACTTACCTTGGTGCAAAACTAAGAAGATAAAAAAAGAATGCCAACCAGCAGCTGAACCAGTCATATCAACCCTAATGAACAATATACTTTTAGAAATTTAGGGCAATTTCTATGTAACCTTGATATATGATTAAAAATTCCTCTAGCAGGATCTTTTTCCCCTTAGACAACATTCATCTCTATATGGTTCTATTTAGCGGACTGAGAAAAACAAAAGAATGACTAAATTTTCTTTGGGGATAGGAAGAATAAACAAAAGGAGAGACAGGGAAAACAAAATGAACAGATATGCTCCATGGACTGGCTCTGGAGATGTTTCCTGTATATCACGTCTAGAAACAGGAAAACACAGAGTGGCAGAAGATAAAGATGAAACAGAAAAGACTTCAAAGTCCTTGCCAGCACAATAATACCATATTTTCAATCACAGTAAGATACCACGCCAAAGAAATTAATAACCATCAATTCTGAAGAACCATAAAATTCCCCTTTAAAAAATAAAAAAACCTCAGGCAAATTTTTTCCTAAGAGAGAAGCATAATGGTGTACTATGGTCTGGGAAGTCATATCAAAGTTTGAATTACACATTCTACCACTTATAAAGTGGAAATCGCTGCTACTGTACAGAGATGTTGTGATGAGAAAGTAACAGGCAGGTTGCTGTTGTATGTTTTTTTTAAGTTCATGCCATACAACTGATGCTCAATAAATTCATTTCCTCTGAAATCTGAATTATTGGCAGTGGAAACTGAAAAAAAAACATTCTTCTGCTCTTTTGTGCCCTTTTATGAGCCCTACTACAGTGCTTATCATATGTTTTAAAGTTATTAAGAGTTTCAGCCCTCACTTGACTAAGAACTCTTAGGAAAGCCAGATATTACCCAAATCATTTATATTTTCCTAGTGCTTATTAGCACAGAGTTCAGCACATTGCAAGTGCTCAGCAAATGTTTACTATTGAATTTATGTAAGAATCACTCAAGCAGAATTGTTAGGATTTGGGAACTAACTACTTTATGCTAAACATTAAGCAATGCTTTTGCTTTTTATATGCTGGCATTGATGAGATACAGATCTCTAGGGGTAAGGTATACAGAAAAGCCTTACAAGCAGTAAAACATAATAGAAGGCTTACTGAAAAAATTCAACAATAAGCAGCCAAAGCCAATTTTGCCACCTATGGACTTATTTACAGGTAGGAGAATTACTCTGTTTTATAACTTTATTACAAGTAATTCTGGTTTCTATGGAGCATCAATATGCAGCAATGGATAAGAACTAGGCAAGGAACACCTGGGAGGTCTGAGGTTCAATTTATATCATATATATGTGAATATATTTCTTAAGAACTTACTGTTTACAATTTACAAGAGTCCCAGGAGGTCTGCAGTAAAGCTCAGGAAAACTGTATTTTTAATAAGCACCCCCTCCCCAATGATTCTTAATGCAGCTCTAGCTACCATATTTTAAGAAAAACCGTAACACCATTTAGTCCCTATAACAACTTTGTGACATACCCAGATTAATCATTTAAAAATGGGAGAAACTGAAGTGTTCAAAAAAGTAATCTCTTCAATAAAGTATACCCACAGGATTCAGACCAGTCAATTAACTAACTCTAAAACCTAACTCTATTACATTGCTTTGCTTAAGACCATGCCATAAAAATAACATACAGGGATTGAGACCCCAAAATTAACTGTATTTCCCACAAAACTAAAAATTTCAAATATTTTACAGAAGGTTCTAATTCAAGTATCTATTAGAGACCTAAATTTTTACTTCAAAATATCCATACTCCTTTTGAACTAATTTTATCTTCTCTTAAAACCCAAATTTTACTTTAAACCAAATAAACAAAAAACCAGAATAAACCATGCTAATTTTCAACAGCCTGAACTTAAATGTTATTTTAGTTATAAACCATGAATTGGAATCAAGCATTTTTCCTTCTTTTCTAATACCAGTTAACTGGAATAAAATCAACATAAGCCCAAAATGAATAAATATTTCACTTGGTCTTAATCCCTCACTTGAAACAATATTAAGATGTATTTTAGAAACAGGTTTATTTCCCATGAAAGTCCAAAAGGTTTACAATCTTTGTGTAAAGGGCTTCATCTTTTAGGAATTTACATTACGATCTTTAAGTTTACCTGCTTGATTCACAAATTTGGGATGAAGGGGGAGTTAACAGTACATTTAAATTTTTCTTAATGAGGCTATTACCAAAGAAATAGTACACTACAGTAGTACATGAATAAAAAAGTAAATAGTAAACTTGCTATTTGGGAACTACTTTATGCTAAACATTAAGCAATGCTTTTGCTTCTTATATGCTTAAATAGCAAACATTTAAGCACTTTAAAGTTTTTAATAGTTTAAAAAACAACAATGATCCAGTGATCACACTTCTGGCAACTTCAATCTTGAGTAGCCACGAATCCAGAAAATAGCCCTTATAAAGCTGATCTATTTTATTCCAGTCTTCGAATGAACATAATATTAAAATCAATGCTCTACAAAAAAATTTTAATGTAGAAAGTCTATGTGGTCTGCCTTCTGACAACCCAAATCCCTGTAATGTAACAGCTCACTCAGTCTTTTCCCTGAATTATGCACCTAAGTTATCCCCTTCCCTAAATCCCAAATGGTTTTCCTATACAGTAACACAGCATATAAACTTACATATATTTTCACATGTATTTTGTTTTATTTATTTATTTGTTTGTTAATCCTCACCAGAGGATATTTTTCCATTGATTTTTAGAGATTAGAAGAGGGAAAGACAGAGAGAAACATCGTGTGCAAGAAACATATCAATTGGCTGCCTCCTGCACCAATGAGCCCTGACCAGGGCCCAGGATGGGGAGGAGCCTGCAGCCACGGTCCATGCAACCCCCCTACATCAGAATCTTTGCAACACTCCACCCACTGAGCCAAACTGGACAGGGCTTCACATGCATTTTAAAGTGGTGGTTACAAACCTAAAATGTTCTGGTAAATTGCAAACAGAGGGAGAGGAAAAAGGGCAGACTGGGACTTGTTTTCTGCCAGAAGATTTGCTTACTCTTAGTTAGTCCTATTATCGATTATAATTTAACAATGTGAATGCAAAGGAGGTGCTGTAATAAATCATAAATTCCTAACTGGGCAAGTCATGGTGGGTAGTTATGCCCAGGCCTATAACTTCTTTAGTGAAAGGTTTTTAAGCAAGCCCTGCTTATTGTTTCTGTGCATCTAGCTTAACACATCTTTGAAATGCCAGAATCTCTAGAAAAGACCACCCTCAATGGAACACACAATTTTAACGACCCTGTATTCGAATCCCTGCTTGCTTTTTCCCACCTTCATGTAATATTCCTTACATTTTCTCTTTAGTTTCAAATGCATAAAAAAGAACTGAATATTTGTTATTTTCTGGATCATTTGAGGTTTTACTTCCTGGCAACTTGCATCATTTTGGGCTCAAATCTATAATAATAAAAGAGGAATACACTAATTAGACTGGAAGTCTTGCAGATATCATTCCTGACATCCTTCCTGAGGAAGCCAGGGCCGAAGGGAAGCCAGCCTGGGTCCCAGGTCACGGTGCCTGCCTATGGCTGGAGGAAGGAAGACCTACTCTTGCATGAATTTTCGTGCATTGGGTCTCTAGTAAACGCATGAAAGTTATTTACAGGTTTGGACCTTACAGGTTTATGTCGCAACAACTGCCAATCCATGAGGGCAGTAATCTATGTTTAGCACATCTTTATTGCTGTAGGCTCATTTTATGCTTATGCACATTGCAGGTATAAACAGGGTGGGGCAAAAGTAGGTTTACAGTTGTGAGGTAACAAAACAGTTATTCTTGTATTATTTTTTATTATTTTTAAAATATATTTTATTGATTTTAGAGAGGGAGAGATAGAAGCATCAATGATGAGGGAAAATCATTGATCACCCGCCTCCTGAACACCCCACAGTGGGGACTGAACCCATAGCCCCGGCATAGAATCTGATTGGGAATCAAACTGTGACGTCTGGTTCATAGGCCGACACTCAACCACTGACCCACACCGGCCAGGCTATTATTTATTGTATTATTTTCCACATATACAACTATAAACCTACTTTTGCCCCACCCTATTTTTGTTCATTTATAAATTAACAAATTTCTACAGGATTCCACTATACTTTGAAAATGCGAAAGGTCTGAAAATCACTAAGTACCTCTCTAACTCTTCCTCTAAGATGACAAAGATGCTATAATCACTTCTCAAAAGGGTTGAATCATACAACAGACTGAGAAGAAAATGAAAAGATAAAATTCACAGATTTGACAACTGTATCTGGGACCAATTTTGATCACCTCACACCATCATTACCCATTATCACAGAAAGTAACATATTTGTGGAGCAATTAATAGTTTAGAAACATGTTTAGACATAGACAACAATCCTGTGACAGAAATAGGGTCAATACTTAACCAAGGAGAGAACTAAAGCTCAAGAACTAAGTAAAATTGCTCAAGGTCAGTAATATTGAAAACTACAACCCATGTCATTTAATTCCCAAGTTTAATACACTTTCCAATGCTTATAAAAATGGAAGTGAATCAAGCCATTTATTTCTATTCCAAAATACATCTCTAAAAATAACTCAGTCCAATATAATCACATATTTTAAGTGTCCTCAAACATTTTACGTAATTTAGAGACAAAAATACCTTTTAGTATAAACTACTTCATTCAGCCTGAGATAGAAGGCTGCCAAAGAGATAAATTATTTTAAGTGAATAAAAGGAGAGCCAGAATTCCTCTAAGGAAAATAAAATCAGTGGACAGCAAACATTTAAGCAAATGTTTAAGAAATTTATCAGAATACAAAGTAATAATCTGCTGGTTAACCATAGCTGCTATTTTTGCAGGTACAGAAGAAACATTGCCTTTTTCTTTTCTTTCCTTTTCTTTACGCTGGTTTACTCTAAATAAGAAACATGTTGACTGGGGACTGAAAAAGTAAGAAAGCGTGATTTTTCTAATCATTAAGAAAAAAATAATATGAAAACTAAATCTCTACATCACACAGTTTAGGAATCTCATGTAGTTGATTTGGCTAAACTACAATATTTTACTTTTTATAAGTTTGAAAATAGCATAATTGCGTATAATAATAATAATATTTATATTTAAAAAGTACCCCTAATGTATATAATATTTGAGTGGTGGTTGCTATCCCACATTACAAAAAACCAACTCTGGAATTTGTGCATATATTAATCCTAAAGTAGCACAATATTCCTCATTACCAGTTCTAAAAAACTTCCAAAGATATCCAGCACCAGTTACTGACCAACACAGGGATGTCTAACCCTTCTCTCTCCCTGACCAGAAATCACATTATTATCTTCTCACCTCAGTCCCTTAAACTTGCACTATTCTATGTCAATTAAATCCACCTCAGGCAATAACCCAGGTTATTTCCACCTTTTTCTTCCAAATCCTGGTTACCTAAGGAAAGTTTCTCTACCCTTTTCTTCCCTACTCTCTTCATTCCACTCAAAAGATAAAAAGAAAAAAAAAGTAAAACAAAACAAACAAAAATCACAAAATACAACTGTAAGATTAGCTGGTAAGCAAAAGAATAGTGTGAGTTGAAAAGCTAATGCCATCAACTTATAAAAGTATTGAAAGTACTCAGAAAAATGTCAGCCTTCGATAAATATTTACTCCTTATGTCCCTCAAATTAAATCCCTTTATCCATCAAGTATCAGCATTCAGGAGCATTTTTTCAAATTTCTTTAAGGGTTTCTAGTTTTGTTTAGTTATTATTTCTGCAATATTATTACTTTCTATTATTTTTCATAAATATGTAGGTATCTGAGTTAATCTGGCTTAGTTAGGCTTTTGTAAAATAGTCTGGGAACCTAATCATTTTGATTTTTACACTAGAAGCCCAGTGCAAAAAATTCATGCACAGGTAGGGTCCCTAAGCATGGCCAGAGATCAGGGTTGATCGGGGCCTTCCTTCAGCTGCTGGCCAGGGCCTTCCTTTCTTCTGCGCCACCCCCTGGTGGTCAGCACATGTCATAGCGAGCAGTTGAACTCCCGGTTGGTCAAACTCCTGAGGGGACAATTGCCACATTAGCCTTTTATTATCCTATAGAAGACTGGTGCACAAAAATTCTTGCACTCAGGGAGGTCCCTCAGCCTGGCCTGCACCCTCTCATAGTCCAGCAGCCCTCGGGAGAAGTGCAACTGCTGGCTTAGGCCCACTCCCTGCAGGCCTAAGCTGCAGTCTCGCCTCCCTCTGCGGGAGGTGACCAGCCGGCCAATTGGGGGATGGCACCCGCCCCCATCACCCTGCCACCCCACAGTGGCTAGCCCCGCCCCCCAATTGCCCATCTGCTGTCCCCCAATTGCCATACCCTTCCTCTGCCCACTGGCACCCGCCTTGGCTGGCCTGGCACCGCCCACTTGCCTACCCCGCACCTCTGCAGACCAACTGTTCCACTGTTTGGTCAATTTGTATATTAGGGTTTTATAATATAGGATATAATAAAAAGCTAATATGCTAAGTGTCTGGTCATCATTCAACCAATCAAAGAATAAGCCAATGATATATTAAGGCTGCTCAACCACTTGTTATGATGTGCACTGACCACCAGGGGGTAGATGCTCCAACCAGTAGGTTAGCTTGTTGCTGGGGTCCAACCAATTGGGACTGAGCAAGACAGACCCTGGAGCCCTCCTGTGGTCCCTCCCCAAATGGCCAACCTCCCACATCCCTCCTGGTTGTGCAACAGTGGGATCCCTTGGCCTGGGGGGATGTCGGAGAGCCAGTTTCAGCCAGATCCCACAGGCCAGGCCAAGGGACCCACTGCTGCATGAATTCATGCCTCTAGTATAGGATATTTATAAAACTTTCAATGGGAAATATGTTCTAAATTCCAAAACAACTGATGAACTTTTAGAACACAATCCGTTTACAGGATAATAAGATTTTTCTGCATAACCTGGAGGGGATATACACATAACTTATTATGGATTAACTAGTTAAAGTGGAAATGGGATAGGGTACCTTCTCTAAGAACTTTGCAAGACTCTCTTTAACAAAGAAAAATAAAATAGCCAGATAATAAGTAAGAGTTCTGTGAGTAACTCCATTTCTGCAAGGGACACTATACATTTTCAAATACTAATTAATTTTTAGTTTACAACTATCTGAGTAATGATGCTACATTTATAGTTAATAAGAAATATGACTAAGAGAAAAATACACACTGGAAAAATATATAAAATAACACTCTTCCCCACAAGAAAAAATTTTATAGAGATCCTAGCAATGCCATTCAAACAGAGCAAATCCCAGGCCCATCTCTACACAGAGATACTGACAGACCAACTGGGTCAATTCACAAAGCAGAATCCACTTAGTATTTCTCCCCACAAAGCTCTGCTGGAAGAGATGCTAACTAGGCTCTGTTAAATAAAGGCTATTGGAATGACACAATCCTACACTCACAGTGGAACTATAATAAGACTTGGCTCCAACTGCCACCGCTTAAGAGATATGGCTCTTGCTAGTGGGTCATAGAAGAGTATGCTGGGACACCTGATGCCAGGGCAGAGTACTTTCCACATTGCTGACTCTTTACTTACAGTATCAGAGGACTAGAGGACTTAACGGCAGAAAATACTTTCTTTTGTCATACCTACATGTCAAATTTTGCCTTTTGCAGATGGTCTTTGTTATTTCCTACTGTTTCATAGTTGACTTAATGACAAATCAGGACAGGAACAACGTAAGTCTAAGAAACTGCTGGCTAATTTCTTTTGTATACCATTATCTCCACAAGCTGCAAAAATACGAGAAAACAGCCAAAACCCGTTTGGCTCAGTGGATAGAGCGTCCACCTGTGTACTGAAGGGTCCCGGGTTTGATTCCGGTCAAGGGCATGTACCTTGGTTGCGGGCACATCCCCAGTAGTGGGCGTGCAGGAGGCAGCTGATCGATGTCTCTCTCTCATCAATGTTCCTAACTCTCTATCCCTCTCCCCTCCTCTCTGTAAAAAATCAATAAAATATATTTTTAAAAAATACTAGAAAACATACTCCTTTTTAAAAGGAAATCAGTGGGAAAATCAGTGCTATTTAAAATGGGGAAGGAGAGCTAATTCTATACCTTGAGTACTTGGGACTTTAATAAATCATCTGGGTGGTCTTATTAAAAATTAATTCTCACGGGTATTTATGCTGTACACATCCTTTCTACTTCGTAAGTATTCTTTCATATTAATGTCACAGAGTAGGCTCGGTGATAGAAAATTCTCAAAAATACTGAGGATAGAAAAGGAAAAAAGATAACAATACAAGTTTTGGTTCAAGTACAGGTACACTGTCATTAATGATTAACTTATCACATGCTGAATAAGCACTACCTGTGTTACAGACAGGTATTTTGCTAGGAACGGGAGTTAAAAAATAAATGAATGCAACAAACAAGGCCTCTTCCTTCATAAAGTTTTTTGTTCAAAGAAAATGCACTAATGAAATCTGGATTTATTATTTATTCAAAATCTGGGTTCAGTATATCCTATAACTTAATAGAGGCAGGTCCCTTATTTATTATTTTCACATACCATGGGTAATCATAATAATCCCGCAAAGTGCATGAAATTACTTCCATCTCACAGATGAAGAAACTGTGGCTCCAGGAAGTTGAGACTTATTAGAGACTAGAGGCCTGGTACACGAAATTCGTGCACAGGGGTGGGGGGGGGGGGGAGTGTCCCTCAGCCCAGACTGCAGCCTCTACAATCTGGAACCCCTCAAGTGATGTCTGACTGCCCGTTTAGGTCCATTCTGGCCTAAACGGGCAGTCGGACAACCCTCTCACAATCCAAGACTACTGGCTCCCAACTGCTTGCCTGCCTGCCTTCCTGATTGCCCCTAACTGCTTTTGCCTGTCAGCCTGATCAACCCCTAAGCACACCCCAGCCAGCTTGATTGATGCCTATCTGCTCCCCTGCCAGCCTGTTTGTCCCTAACTGCCCTCCCCTGCAGGCCTGGTCACCCCTGGGGGTTTGGTCACCCCTAACTGCCCTCCCTGCAGAACTGGTCCCCCACAACTGCTCTCTCATGTAGGCCTGGATCACCCCCAACTGCCCTTCCCTACAGGCCCGGTCACCCCCAACTTCCATCCTCTGCCAACCTGGTTACCCCTATCTGCCCTCCCCTGCAGGCTTGACCACTCCCAACTGTCTTCCCCTGCTGGTCCGATCACCCACAACTGCTTTCCTTGCAGGCCTGGTCCCTTCCAACTTCCCACCACTGCTGGCCATCAGGTGGTGGCTATCTTATGTCCACATGGGGGCAGAATCTTTGACCACATGGTAATAGCCATCTTGTGTGTTGGAGTGATGGTCAATCTGCATATTACTCTTTTATTAGATAGGATAGAGGCCTGATGCATGGGTGGAGGCCAGCTGGTTTGCCCTGAAGGGTGTCCTGGATCAGGGTGGAGGTTCCCTTGGGACTTGGGATGGCCTGGGCAAGGGGTCTGTAGTGGTTTGCACGCCGGCCACAACCTTGCCTCTCCCACCACCCCTCGACCCAAGCGGAGGCCCTGGGATCTGGGATTTATTTATCTTCTATAATTCAAATTTTATAGCCTGGAACGGAGCCATGCCTCCTGCTCGCTCGGTGGGAGGCAACCATTTCTGTTGAGATTTATTTATCTTCTACAATTGAAACTTTGTAGCCTTAAGTGGAGGCCTAGGCCGGCCAGGGTGTGCACAAAGCTTGGCTTCCTTCATCACCGGGGGCAAGCCTAGCCTCCTGCTCTCTCCAGCTCCATGATTGCCACCATTTTTGTTGGGATTTATTTATCTTCTATAATTGAAACTTTGTAGCCAGGAGTGGAGGCCTGGGCTCACCAGGGCGTGTGGAAAGCTTGGCTTCCTCCATCACTGAGGAAACCCAAGCCTCCCTCCTGCTCGCTCCGTGGCCACAGCCATCTTGGTTGGGGTTAATTTGTATACTTGCTTCTGATTAGCTGGTGGGTGTTGCTTGCGTGTGGCAGAGTGATGGTTAATTTGCATATTACTTTTATTAGAAATAATAAATTACTAAGAGGTTGTTCTAATACCAAGTGTCAACTCCATTACTAATATATCAATCTGCTTCTAAGAAAAGGCAAAACAGGAAAAGGTACTACTGGCTGCTCAAATTGAAAAAAATCTCATGTGTAGAAATAAATTTCCAAAAAATTTTTAAATGCTTCTATCATGAATATATGCCAATAATGGGAACCAAATTCCACTGTATTCTTTTTTGAGTTGAGTCCCTCCAATATTGCAAATAACATAGCCTTCATTCGATAGACATTCATGTTTCATAGGTGAAATAGTTGTTGTTTCATGCCAATGAGTTAGCAGCTCCAACTCCTGGCAACTTTATGAGTAAATGATGTACACAATGTCCTGTCCTCAACTCTGCTCAGGTCCTGCAGACTCAGGCCTATGACTTCTTTTAAGGAATCAATCCATCTAATATTTGGTCTTCCCATTCTCCTTCAGCTTTCTATCCTCCCTACTATTATTGTCTTTTCCAAAGAATCCTGCCTTCTCATGATATGTCTGAAGCATGACAGCATCAGTTTTGCCATTTTATGTAAATACTAGAGCCCTGGTGCATGAAATTTGTGTTCGTGTGTGGCAGGGGGTTCCTCAACCCATGCAACATCTCCAATCCAGGACACCTTGGGAGATTTCCCACAGCTGATTTAGGCCTAATTCTGGGGATTGGGCCTAAACTGGCAGTTGGACATCCTTCTCACAATCCAGGACCACTGGCTCCTAACTGCTCATCTGCTTGCCTGCCTGACTGCCCCTAACTGCACCCATCCTGCTGGCCTGGTCACCCACAACTGCCCCCCTGCTGACCTGGTTGCCACTCACTGCCCCCCTCTGCTGGCCTGGTCACCCCTCACTGCCCTCCCCCACCAACCTGGTCACCCCCAACTGCTCCCCCTGCCTGCCTGGTCACCCCATGCAGCCTGCTGCTTGGTCATTTGGTTGCCCCTCACTATGCCCCCTGCTGGCCTGGTCACCCCACATCCCTCAGTCGTTTTGGTTGCAATGGAGTATCACTAGGTTTAATTAAATGACTTCTTGTCTGATACTTCAGTACATATTTGTAAGTATTCCCTCATATCAATGTTTTTGAAGAATAGATCTACTACCTACCCTACATTTGATTTAATGCAAAATCAGATAAATCATTTGACTCCTTTAGCTAAATTTGATTTATATTTTAAATAAAACTTAAAGGTCACTGAGAAGTGACCTTCTAATTAAGCAGATTATAAAATTAAACATCTTATTATGTTATATTAAAAAAAAAACAATGGCCATCACTGGAACTAAAACCTATGTAGTATATGTTGTATTTTGTTTTTAAATATGTTTTTATTTATTTCAGAGAGAGGAAGGGAGAGGGAGAGATAAAAACATCAATGATAACAGAGAATCATTGATCACCTGCCTCCTACATGTTCCTTATTGGGGATTAAGCCCAAAGCCCAGGCAGGCGTGTGCCCTGGGAATCGAACCATGACCTCCTGGTTCATGGGTTGACAACAACTGAGCAACACTGGCAAGGCACCTATGTTGTTTTAATTAAAAATTGTACCTTCCTTTACTGGCTCTGTAGAACATGCCCACAGTTTTCCCCACCCCTTTCCTCCAGACTCAGTTTCCTTGTCTCTTTCTTGTCCTAAGTTCCAAGGACCCTTCTTTTTGCTTCTGCAACTTGTTTCCTGAGAGAACCAATTGATTCTACTGCTCACTTCTCCTATCTCTCTGACTTTCTAAGTAAACTCTCTCTTACAGTTTGAGTCTTGGCTATGAATTCTTTCTTAGCCAGAATTCAAGTACCAAGTTGGTGAACTAAAATCCAGTCTGACTCCACTGGTCTAACTAACACCTGGTTCTGCTTCACCATTAACATATTTAGAAATATAACCTGACCATCATACAGCCCCTGGATAGTCTTGTTTCCTAGCTCTGTGAGGTGAGTTATTTAGTACACCCTAAAATAAACATGACTTTACACACACACACACCCTTCTGTCATCCTTTTTCTCTCTTTCCCTTCCCAAATCTCCAATATTCTCTTTAAAATGACTGTTTCAGAGACAGCAGAACATGAAAGGAGTGAGAAAAAAATTTTATCTTCTAGGTTGAGAAAGTGAAATGAATCAGTGTCACCACTATTTCTCTCCTAGGAACTAACACAGAAAAGGATAATTGTTTTTTAGTTACCAAAAACTCAAAATTAACAACCAAACTATGAACAGAACAGTTTTTGCTATAGACTATGAAAGAGGGAAGTGAAGGGAAAAATTTTCAAATGGTGAAAAGCTACAAGCAGCATGGCATGCTACTAACACTTCCAAAAGCAACTCTGAAGGAAAATGGCAGACAAAATGCTGAGAATTTTCTATGATAGTCCTCAATATGGTAAAAAAAAAAAAAAAAAAAAAAAAAAAAAGGAAAAAAAACAAAAAACATAAAAATGCCAAAGGTAGTTATGGAGGGGGGTAGCAAGGTAAGGGAAGAAAGGTCCAGAAAAAGCTAATGTTTCCCCCCTCCAAAGTCCCCTGTACATCACCTATGAACCTAGCAAAGGCAAAAAAAGCCACCATCTTCCAGGTCAACATACTAAGTTGAATAAAGAAAAAGCAGCTCAGCCCTAGCCGGCTGGCTCAATGGATAGAACATTGCCTGTGGGCTGAAGGATCCTGGGTTCGATTCTGGTCAAGGTCACATGCCCAGGATGCAAACTCAATCCCCGGTAGAAGGCATGCAGGAGCCAGCCAATCAATGATTCTCATCATTGATGTTTCTATCCCCCTCTCCATCTCCCTTCCCCTATGAAATCAATAAAAATATATTTTAAAGAGAAAAAGTAGCCCACAAAAGTGGAATGTACACCTGGCTCTGGTGGTGGAAAAGATGTTCAGAAATAACTATACTAGTTAGAGGACTTTTCTACCTTATACCAACTCCTCAAGGCTACAGACAAAGGGATTAAAAACAGCCACATTCTTAGAAGACAAGGATCTCCAAAATAAGGTGAAAGAGAAAGAATTCAGGGATGAAAATTACATTAAAACAAACATCTGGAAAGAGCTGCCCAATTTAACCATAAGAAAGTTGAAAAAATTAATACCAACACATTATCAGAAAAACATGCAAAAGTCAAACCAAGAACTGTATTTGGAAGAAAGCAATATAAAAAGCAGGAAAAGCCCTGGACAGTTTGGCTAGGTAGATAAAGAGTTTGGCCTCGGACTGAAGGGTCCCAGGTTCCATTCAGGTCAAGGACATATACCTTGGTTGCAGGCTCCAGCCCCAGCCTCAGTTAGGGTGCCTGCAGGAGGCAACAATTACATGTGTATCTCTCACATCGATGTTTCTCTATCTCACTCTCTCCTCACACCATCCCTTTTCACTCTAAAAAAAATCAATGGAAAAATATCCTTGGTTGAGGATTTTAAAAATGCAGGAATGAAGGGATGAATGCAGGAAAAAATTACTTCCAAAAGTTTAATGCTACAGAAGAACTTAGTAAGAACATGCAATAAATACAAGAGTCCAAAGACCTATATAGAAAAGCCCAGAGTCAGGAACGGCGAAACAGCCAGAATGACCGGTGGTTCTGACATGCACTGTGGCAGCCAACCAACCTGTTCCGGGGCATGATCACCTCCCATCCAGGCCAGCCCACCAACCCCTCAATCAGCTCCCCTACCATGATCGGCCAGCCACCCCCCAACCCCCCCACCCCCACAGCCCTAGCAGGTCCCACCCCTGATCGGACTCCCCACCCTGATTAGGGGCGGGGCCAGCTGGCCAACCGCCCCTGATCAGTCCCCAACACCCTGAGGGTTCCTGGACTACGAGAGGGTTCAGGCGGGGCTGAGGGACCCCCAAGTAAACGAATTTCTGCACTGGGCCCTCGTGTGTGTGTGTGTGTGTGTGTGTGTGTGTGTGTGTGCGCGCGCGCGCGCGCACATACTTAGAGGCCTGATGCATGAAATTAATGCAAAGGGCTCAGCCCCCACAGCCCCAGCTGCCTCAGGGGCTTTGTCCAGAAGGTCATCCATACTGCTGTTCAGTCTAATTAGCAAATTAGCTCTTTATTATATAGGATATGAAAAAAAGACTCAGAATGATCCAAATATCCAGGTTAAACTCAAGGATAAAAAACAACAACATTCCAGCTCTGACCTGTTTTGCTCAGTGGTTAGAGCATTGGCCTGTGAATTAAAGAGTCTCAGGTTCCAGTCCTGTTGGGGAGAATGCTGAAAGCAACCAATCTACCTGTTTTTCCCTCCTCCCCACCCTGCCTCCTCTCTCCCTACCATCTCTCTTAACCCTCTTCCCTCCCTTCCACCCTCTCTAGAAATCAATGGAAAAAAAATATCCTCAGGTGAGGATTAAAACAAGCAAAAACAAAAACAAAACATTTTATCAGGCATTCAAATGAAAAAAAAAAAAAAGGTAGTAACTTATGGGGGGCTAGGCATCAGAGTGTTCAAAAATGTAATGAGAGGCCTGGGTTTTCAAAAAAGTTATGAAATAATTTTATTTCAACACTTCTCAAAATATGTCCAAAAAGAAACAAAAGACAGACAATAACTAATTCAGCAGTTTCAAATTTTCACTGAAAGAACAAATGTTTGAAATGAGACAGGTCAAAATTTCCAGAGAGACATTTTAATTCTTAACACAGCCCACAAAACTTTATTTAGCACTGGTTAAATAGGGCTCAGTATTAATAGTATAAACCTGAGTTCTGAGCCCAGGACGCAGGACCCTGTAATGAAAAAAAGGTTCAGGGTAAAAAAATAAGAAAGCTCATTTGAGGCCCTGGGTATCTAGTTTATTTTCTGACTCTGCCATATCCTTTGCCTCTTTTCCCCATGCCCAGACTCAGGCAAACAACAATGGACAGGGACTGAAATGGGAGGTGAAAAGGAAAAATAGTATTTATTAAACACCTAACAAGTAGTGTTAAATTATTTCACTTACTCCTACCAATCTCAAAATAGTTATCATTATTCTTTATTTCACAAAGATAACTCTAAATCTATACTTTACTACTAACTACTTCTTAAGCAACCTACTCTAAATAATTGTATAAGTAACCATTACATGCACTATTCATTTTTCACCAATTTTTGTAGAGTACAAGCTCAAAATTTCTTAGGTGAATGACTGACTGAAACACTGAATAAATGAGTGAATATGACTGAGCAAAATAAAGTCAAGTACCATCTACTTTGTGACCTTTCCTAACCATTCTAAACTAAAATGATTATTCCTCCTTCGGGAGTCACACCGACTCCTGTGCTGGTCAGTATAGTCACTACATGAGGCTAATGAAATTGAACCCTTGAAAATGATTAGTCTGATTGAGATATGCTGTAATACATAACAGATTTTGAAGACTTCGTATAATGGTAACAATCTTAGGTTTCTTCTCATGTTAATCATAATTCAGCCAGCTAGCGTGGCTCAGTGGTTGAGCATCGACTTATGAACTAGAGGTCACAGTTCAATTCCCAGTCAGGGCACATGCCCAGGTTGTGGGCTCCATCCCCAGGGTGATGCATGCAAGAGGCAACAGATCAGTGATTCTCTCTCATCATTGATGTTTCTCTCTCTCTCCCTTCTCTTTTCCTCCCTAAAATCAATAAAAATATATTTTAAAAAATAAATAAATAATTCACACCTGAGCATGCTCCATTGAAAGATGACCCTAGACTGGCCAGTGAGCTACTGAGCATCAACACAGAAACCAAGTGATCACCGCTTCAATTACTAGTCAGGGCACATGCCCAGGCTACAGGCTCCATCTCCAGCAGTGATGTGCAGGAAGCAGCGGATTGATGATGTTCCTCTCTCATCAATGTTTCTACCTCTCTATCTTCTCCTTTCACCAAAAAAGCATGATAGTCTTTAAAAAACTTATACTGGATCAACTGGACATCCACATGCAAAAAAAAGAACAGAAACAGAGCTTCCACATTTCACAAAAAAATTAACTCAAAATGGATCACCTAAAGCAAAATGTAAAACTATAAAATGTCTAAAAGATAACAAGAAAAAATTTAGGTGAACTAAGTTTGGTGGTGATTTTTTTAGATACAATACCAAATCACAATCCATGAAAAAAAATTGTAAGTTGGACTTAAACACCTATCTCATAAATTACTTGTATCCAAAATATGCAAAGAACTCAAAACTCAACACTAAGAAAACAACCCCATTTAACAATGGCAAACGACATGGACAATTCATCAAAGAATATATACAAGATGGCAAATAAGCATATGAAAAGATGCTCAACATCATATGTCATTAGAGAACTACAAATTAAAACAATGAGACATCAGCACAACTCTATTCGGATGGCAAAAATCCAAAATAATGACAACACCAAAAGCTGATGAGGATTTGGAGCAACAGGAACTCTTATAATTTGCTGATGGGAATGTAAAATTGTACAGCCACAATGAAAGGCAGTTTGGTAGTTTCCTACAAAACTAAACACTCTTAGCATACAACCCAACAATGGCACTCATGGATATAGACTCAAATTAGTTGAAAACATGTCCACTCAAAAACCTGCATACAAATGTTTATAGTAGCTTCCCTGATATTTGACAAACTGTGGAAGCAACCCAAATGTCCTTCAATAGGTGAAAGGATAGAAACAGAGCTTCCACATTTCACAAAAAAGCTCTGGTATATTCAAACCAAGGAATAATCAGCAAAACAAAGAAATGAACTATCAAGCCATAAAAAGACATGGAGGAAACTTACATGCATCCTAGTGGCCCGGTGCACAAATTCATGCATATTGAAAGGAAATTAATTAGAAGAAATGTCTTTATATTGCTATTTCTCTATAATAGAAATGCCAACCAAATTCACAACTAACAATGACGGATCGAAACACATGTGCACAATTAGCACCAGTGAGAGCTTTAAATGTATTGTGCATGCATGAGTCAACTTAGCCTTTTATATCCTATCTAATAAAGAGAAATTTGACAGGCACACCAACATACAAGATGGCTGCCCCCAGGTGGACACGAGATGGCCACCACAAGCAGGGGAGGGCAGTTGTGGATGACCAGGTGAGCAAGGGAGGGCATTGGGAGGAACCAGGCCATCAGGAGAGGGCAGTTGGGGTGACCAGGCCAGCAGGGCAGGGCAATTAGGGAGAATCAGGCTGGCAGGGGAGCTAGGCATCGATCAGGCTGCAGGGGAGTGGTTAGAGGATGATCAGGCTAGCAGGCAGAAGCTATTAGGGGTAATCAGGCAGGCAGGCAGGTGAGCAGTTTGGAGCCAGCAGTCTTGGATTGTGAGAGGGCAGTCAGACATCCCTTGAGGGGTCCCAGACGAGGGTACAGGCCGTCTGTGGACTGCATTTTACACCATGGGGTCTCAGCAGTGTCAGCTGCAATTTGGTAGGCTGTCACTCTGGGGTGGTGGTGGGGCCTCGGTCCCACTTGGGGAAGCTGAGTGCTGCTTTGTGAGCACCAGGTCCACCGTACCGTTTCTCTATAAATGGCTAGTGGGCATCACAGCAACTCCTGCATTAAGTGTCTGCCTCCTGATGGACAGTGCACATCATAGCAACCAATCAGACTGACAGCATATCAGCCTTTAATATATGTAGGCTTCTGTGCAAAATTCATGCACAGAAGGGGAATTCCCTCAGACCAGCCAGGAGCCTCTCCAATCAGGGACCCCTTGGGGGATGTCCGACTGCCGATTTAGGCCTGATCCCAGCCTGCATCCCTCTCCCAATCTGGGACCACGGGCTCCTAACCACTCACCTGCCTGCTTGCCTGATCAATCCTAACTGCCTCTGCATTATTGTCCCTAACCCCTCTGCCTGCCTGCCTGATTACCCCTAACCCCTCTGCCTGCCTGCCTGCCTGATCGCCCTTAACTGCCCTCCCCTGCTGGCCTAATCTTGCCCCAACTATTTTCCCCTGCCAACCTGATCCAACTACCTCCGCCTGCCTGATAATCCCTAACTGCCCTTCCCTTGCAGCCTGATCTCACCTCCAATGGCCCTCACCTGCCAACCAATTTGGTTCTAATTGGTCAGTTTCTATGCCAGTCAGCATCAAAAGCTCCACCTCCTAGGGAGCCAATGGCTCCTCAGAATTCACTCAGATTTGGTTCTAAATGGTTGGTTTCTATACCAGTCAGCATTTTGGAATCTATCCCCAGGCCTGATCAGAGAGGCGGGGCTGATCAGCAACTCCCATGGAGGCCTGGAGAGAAACAGAGGCACAGCTGCTAGCGAAAAGAGGGAGACAATGGCTGATCAACAGCTGCCACAGAGGCTGCGGATCAAACCCTGCCCCTCTCTCTGCAGGCCTCTCTTGGGCCTGATCCATAGCAGGCAGTCAGTGCTAGGTCGCCATGGCCACACCAGTGGCAGTCACTGCTGTGTCACCATGGCAATGCAGGACTGACTTCCAGTAAGTCGAGCCTTCAGTTGTTTTGGTTGAGGCCTGGTGCACAAAATTCGTGCATGGAGGTAGGGAGTCCCTCAGCCTGGCCTGCACTCTCTCCAACCTGGGACCCCTAGGGAGATGTCTGACTGACTCTCACAATCCAGGACCGCTGGCTCCTAACTGCTCACCTGCCTGCTTGATCGCCCCTAACTGCTCCCCTGCCTTGCCCTGCACCTGGGACCCAGGATTCCCTCCTTTGGCTGGTAGCAGGCACCCAGGACACAGGTTTCCTCCTTCTGGCTGGCCGCAGCTGCAGGGTACTATGGCAGGGTGGCTTATCCCTCTCCTGGGCCACAACCACAGGCACTGATACCCCGGACCATGGGGTGGGCAGCTTGTCCCGCTCCCAGGCCACAACCACAGGCACAGCTGCTGGCGCCCAGGACCGCAGAACAGGCGGCTTGTCCCTCTCCCAGGCCTCAGCCCCAGCTGCTGATTCCTGGGACTGTGGGGCAGCAGCCTGTCCCTTTCCCAGGCCACAGCCTAGCTGGTCCCCATTTCTCTCTCATGAGCTCATTTGTGCCTGGCTGCTTCCCATTCCTCTCTCACGAGCTCATTTGTGCCTGGCTGCTCCCTCTTCCTCTTTCCCTAGTGTTGAGTGTCTGAGTTGTTACAGTGTGAGGGCATGATGAGTATTTGCATAGTAGCTCTTTATTATAAAGGATATTAGGAAACAGAATGGTTTGAGTTTTTATTCTGCTTTGCTTTGTCATTATACATGCCTAGTCCCTATCCCAAATCTAATACAAATAAAAACATTTGGAAGTAGGGCCCTAACAAGTATATATTTATAAAAGTTCCCAAGTGATTCTACTGTCAGTCAACATGATGCAAAAGAGCCAGGAACTTGTGAGTTAAACAGACTGGTCTGATCCCTGCTTTGTACTAAATTAGCATAACTTCTTTGTGCCCCAGTTTCCTCAAATGTAAAATGAGATGGTTAAACTTGCCAATTTGACAGATAAGAGCATGAACCAAATACTAAGGTCACTTTGGACTCAAAATTTCTTTCTCAACTATAGGAATATAGTTGAACTAAAATAATTTCTAAAGCACAAACTCCTTTACTTTATCTTAAACCTAATCAAGATAGAATCAACTTTCATTGTTTTAACTAAGGTGATACAAATGACAGCTTAACTGTCTTACCTGACAGAATAAACCAATGCTTTTTCTATCACAATTATAGTCCCACAAAAACAAAACCATTTAGTCTTTTGCAGCTGTCTGAGGTATTCAAAAAGATCACCAAGAGTGTAAGTTAAGAATCTGAGATAACTGTAAGAAATCAGATACACTCCAGAAGGCAATCCAACAGACAGGATGCTATTATCTCTTACTGGTAGCAAATTTCCCATATTTCCTGACATTCACATGAGCAAAGACAAGCACATACTAAATCCAATGCCAGCAGGGTTCAATTTCCATATCTTAATATTGATTTAAATATCATGCTGAATGTCAAAAGTCTCATTCTGGAAAACTAAAAATTATCACCTACCCTCAGCATCTAGTACACAAAAGAGCACATGTGTTCCATATAACATTCTGTGTAATAGACAATCAAGTTTTTTTTCAATTTATAGTTTAAAATAGTTGTTGAGCACTTACTGTATGCCAGGCAGTATGCTGAATAATGTAACAGAATAGTGAGCAAAACCAAGTCCCTGTTCTCATGAAGTTTACATTCTAGTAGGGAAGACACACTAATACATGCCACATAGTAATAAATGCAATTTTAAAAAATAAAGCAAGATGAGGGATAGGGTTATTTATTGACTAGGAGGAGCCATATGAGAGCCTTCTGATATTTGATAAAAATGTTCTATTCTTGGCTTGATATGAGTGGTACTGTGTGTTCATTGAGTTTTAGATATAGGCTTTATGCAATCTGCTATTTATAAATTATACTAATTCTAAGTATTTTTTAAATCGGCTAAAAGACTGACCCCTGCACCCCAATGCTATCTGCAGTATTTTATATACAGTAGCTAATCTATAGAAGCAACCCAAGTGTCCATCAATAAACAAGTAGGTAAAAAAGTTCACACACACACACACACACACACACACACACACACCCTGAGGCCCGGTACATGAAATTCATGCACGGGGGGAGGGAGAGGATCCTTCAGCCCAGCCTGCACCCTCTCCAATCTGGGACCCCTTGAGGGATGTTCGACTGCCTGTTTAGACCCGATCCAGGTAGGATCAGTCCTAAACTGGCAGTTAGACATCCCTCTCACAATCCAGGACAGCTGGCTCCCTAGTGCTCACCTGTCTACCTTCCTGATTGCCCCTAACTGCTTCTGCCTGCCAGCCTGATCACCTCCTAACCACTCCCCTGCCAGCCTGATCACCCCCTAACCACTCCCCTGTCAGCCTGATTGCCCCCAACTGCCCTATCCTGTAGGCCTGTTCACCTCTAACTGCCCTCCCCTGCAGGCCTGGTCACCCCTAACTGCCCTTCCCTGCAGGCCCGGTCACTCTTAACTTCCATCCTCTGCCAGCTTGGTCACCCCTAACTGCCCTCCCCTGCAGACTTGATCAACCCCAACTGCCCTCCCTTGCAGGCCTGGTCCCTCCCAAGGCCCTCCCCTGATGGCCATCTTGTAGTGGCCATCTTGTGTCCATCTTGGGGCAGGATCTTTTGACCACATGGGGGCAGTCATCTTGTGAGTTTCAGTGAAGGTCAATCTGCATATTATTCTTCTATTATCTATGATGGAATATTACTCAGCCATAAAAAAAAGAAATCTTACCTTTACAATACCATGAAAGAACTTATAGAGTATTACGTCAGCCAGGAAAAGACAAATACAATATGATTTCACTTAAACTGTAAAGAACAAAATAAACGAATAAAACTGAAATAGAGTAGATTGGTGGTTGCCAAAGGGGAGAGGGCTTGGGGGACTGGGTGAAAGAGGTAAAGAGATTAAGAGCTACAAAGTGGCAGTTACAAAACAGTCATGGGAATGTAGAGTACAACATATCTATAATAATAAAAGTCTATATGCTAATTATAGTGGACATACAACATATCTATAATAATAAAAGTGTAATATGCTAATTATAGTGGAAGCCCAGGTCCTGGTTGCTAGAGGGAAGCAGTGCCGGCAGCAGGGGGAAAGAAGGACTACTCTTGCACAAATTTCATACAGCAGGCCTTTGGTAGTAATAATACTTTGATAACTCTGAATGGTGCCAGGTAGGTACTGGAAACATCAGGGCCAAAACTCTGTAAAGTATATAATTGTCTACTACGATGCTGTACTGAAACCAATGCAAAATAATATTGAAAGTACCGTGTAGTTGAAAAAATTTTAAAAAGCAAAAATTTTTAAAAATAAAAGACTATCCCCTGCCCCCACTGTCTATGCTCAGGAGGTCAAGGTTTAATTCCCAGTCAGGACACATGCCCAGTTGCAGGCTCCATCCCCAATGTGGGGTGTGTAGGAGACAGGTGGTCAATGATTCTCTCACCACTGATGTTTCTGTCTCTCACTTTCTCCCTTCCTCTGTGAAATCAATAAAATATATATGTGTATGTGTATATATAATATGATATATATAGAGAGATAGATATAGACATAGATATATATATGGACTACCCTACCCAGTTCCAATGATGATTTCCTCTTGATTACAATTATTAATATACTACCAGGTTTAGGGACTAAAGCCTCATAGCTAAATAAAATGACACCTTCTAGAATGAAATACATGATTTCTCTGTTTCATTATATACTAGAGGCCCATTGCATGAATTCGTGTATTGGTGGGGTCCACTCGGCCTGGCCTGATAGGGACCAATCGGGCCAGGCCAGCTGGGGAAAGGGGACGCAGGAAGTTGGCAGGCTGGCCCCAACAGGGATAGGGGCCGCAGGCAGTTGGTGGGCTGGCTCCACCCCCAATCGACGTAAAGGAGCCAATCAGGGGCTGAGCTGGCCAAGGGGAGGGGCCACAGGTAATTGGCCAGCCGGCCCTGCCCCCTGGTCAAATTCCTGGTTGAGAAGACAATTTGCATATTGGCCTTTTATTATATAGGATATTTAACTTCACAACTGCAATACATTTACCTCTATTATCCTACAGTTCTAGTCTTAAAGTCAATCATTTAATAAGCACCTATGGTAACTCACAATTTAGGGTGAAAGAAAAACAAATTATTAGCTTCTACTGTCAATAAAAGATAAAAACAGAATGGTTCTAAAAAGAATTTGCAGCCGAAACCGGTTTGGCTCAGTGGAGAGAGCGTCGGCCTGCGGACTGAAAGGTCCCAGGTTCGATTCCGGTCAAGGGCATGTATCCTGGTTGTGGGCACATCCCCTGTAGGGGGCGTGCAGGAGGCAGCTGATCGATGTCTCTCTCATCGATGTTTCTAGCTCTCTATCCCTCTCCCTTCCTCTCTGTGAAAAATCAATAAAATATATATTAAAAAAAAAAGAATTTGCATAACTAATTGTGCATAATAAATATAAGAAGGAATACATAGGTCTTTTTAAAGACATATAGTCCAGCCAGTGGGGCTCAACTGCTTAAGCATCGTCCCATGCACCAAGAGGTCATCAGTTTGATTCCCAGGAAAAGCACACGGCAGGATTTAGGGCTCAGTTCCCCAGAGGGGATATAGAGGAGGCATCTGATTGATGTTTCTCTCTCTCCCATTGATATTTCTATATCTTTCTCTCCTTCTCTCTTCTTCTCTCTCTCAAATCAATAAAACTTTTCCTAACTGGTTTGGCTCAGTGGATAGAACATCAGTCTGAGGACTGAAGGGTCCCAGGTTCGATTCCAATAAAGGGCATGTACCTTGCTTGCGGGCACATCCCCAATAGTGTGCAGGAGGCAGCTGATCAATGTTTCTCTCTCATCAATGTTTCTAACTCTCTATATCTCTCTCTTCTTCTCTGTAAAATATCAATAAAATATACTTAAAAATCAATAAAACTTATTTTTTAAAAAAACAACACCCTATATTTAACTATTTAGTGCTCCCTTTTCCCACTGAACCAAATTCCCAAAACTTAGGTTTTAAAGAGGAATGCAAGAACTGTGAACTCAAACAATTCCACGATCCATTAAGAGAAAGTCCAGCATAGTGACCAAGAGCCCATCATGCCACCACACACCCCACCTTGCAAGGAAGAAACACCCTACAGGAAATAATGAGAGGAAATCATCTGAGAGCCAGAAGAGCAGTTTCAGTGGAGTGGCATGCTAAGGGTTACTCTAGTTAAGTTAAACTGTAGGATACAATCTTCGTGAAGAGGAAGAAATTAGTGGGCCAAACACTGAAAAGTTCTAATAGGACTTAGGATATTCTAGGCATAAAGAACAAACAGAAGCACAGTGGTTACAAACATATGCAACCAGAACAGGTAAATCCATAGGGACAGCAAGCCAGGGACTTGTGGGAGGAGGAAATGGAGAGTAACAGCTGATGTGTACAGAATTTTTCTTTTGAGGTGATGAAAAGGTTTTGGAACTTTATAAAAGTGGTGGCTGCACATTGTGAATATAAACATGCCAGTGGATTGTACAGTTTAAATTTGTTATCACTATTTCATCTCAATTTTTTAAAAATTGACAGGAAGAAAATCAGTGGGCAAGCCAGAGAAGACAGCACTGGGAAATAAACCAGAATAGACTGTAAGAAACCAGATTATTAAAACTTCCAAAAAGGGCAGAAAAATTTAATAAGTTCAAATAAATAACAGAACATTTTGAGAAATCTCTTAATTAAATCGGACATAACTTAACTGTTTAATTAGGGAACCCAATTTATATCATATGGGGAAGGTGTAACTGTGAAGGAAATATAAAAGCTGGTGCAGGTATAAGCACAGCTACTCAGGAGTGGATATGTGCTTTATCACTAATAAAGGTTGTGTTTTTTAAAGCATATAAATGGATAATGTAAAAAAGCACAATGTTAAAAGTGGAAAATAGTACAAGTTCCCTCAATTTTCCTAGTCTTCATACGTTTTACACCCTTCATAATGTCATTTTGTAATCGTTCCCTACCTCTTGAATCTGAACTGGACTAATAACATGCTTTGGCCAACAGAAAGCACTGAAAATGCCAGTTTTGAGCCTAGGCCTCAAGAACTTCTGCATGCTCCCATACCTCTCTTGGAAATATGCTCTGCGACTGAGAACAAGCTCAAACCAGCCTGCTGTATATCTAGAGGCACGTGGCCCAGTCACCCTGTTATCTGGCTGACACCCAGCCAACCACTAGACATGAGAGTAAGACCAACCTAGATAAGCTAGTCTTAGACTATCTACTAACTAAGCCATGAGAAATATGAGCAAGCCCAGATGGCTTTAATACCAGGCTGATCTAAAGACTCAAGAACAGCAGCAAACAAATGAGGTTTGGAGTAGTTTGTTGTATATATCAACAGCTAACATATACTAATGATAGTAGTGACACAGAAAAGGGACATTAATCTGGCATGAAAACTAGCCATTAGGTCCTAATTTGTTCAGTATGGTTTAAGTTTTATAGATACACAACCATAACTAAATAAAAAAAGAAAACCTAACTATTAAATTATTTTGTGATTGGTAAGCCACACCACCCTTTTTACTAAAAGTACTTAAAACCATTACAATCATAAATGCAACTTTTTATAACATGGCCTTTGGAAAACAACTATCACATGACAGCAAATGACTGTACATAGAGGGGAAGTATTTTTATGACAACTGAAATTGGAATTATTAGGTTTTTTTCCTTTTAGGTAAGAAAGTTCTCCAGGGACTTCTAAATGTTCCAGTTGTTACTATGGAGACTTAATTTTCAGATGCACTTGACCATAAGAGCAACTTTTTAATATAAAGCAATCAAACATTACTTCAAAAAGTCAAAAATTCTAAACCATACTAATTCAGTATCTCCAACAAAAAGTACACTAGTTTTCTCAATTGGCAAGCATCTTAACATATTTCAATAGACAACAGAGATCTCTTTTCTCTTCAATGAAAAACTAGCACTGCTATAATGGTCAAGTCACTGACCTATCACTGCAAATATAAACAAGTTCTATCTATTGCTGAGAGGGTAATTTTGTATGCAAGACAAGAACCAAGGCACTCATGACTGCAGACATAAATAGGAGTCACTTCTTTTAAAAAGGCAATGAAACCTTCAGTAATTTTTAAAATCATTTCTTAGTTTCACATGATCTTTCTACTAAACCAGTTATCAAAAAGTAAAATCTGTTTTTAAAGCATTTAAAACAAGTGAAAATTCCTGTATGGGTTTAACAGCATTAAATTTTAAACATTTAACACATCCAGAGAAATTCTCAGAAGAAAACAATTTAGTTAATTATATTTATACATTCTAAATGCTCTTCTTTATAAATGAGGTCTGTGGGTGCTAGAGAAGTTCAATGTCCAGGACTATCTTACAAATGTACTGTTACAGTCACAAAAGCTACCAAGAAAGGATTTTCCATCCATTAACTTTTTACTATATAAAAAAGGTACATATTCTCAATAGAACTCTAAGACATTTCAAAGAATTGCATAATTTATTTGATAAAAAGAAGTAAAGAATGACTAAATATTCTAGAAAAATTGCATTCTACCTCTCTTTTAAGAGCACTAGTCTCATATATAAAAAGGTGAATATAGGCTTTCTCAGACCATGGCACAAAACCTAACTTCCTGCCCTCCAAGTACTGTCCTCAGTTAAATTACAGGTTACGCACTCATTTTAATACTTAGCCTACAAAATTCATGAACCTCACCAAGTTACATTAATTTTCTGCCCTAAAATAGCTAGTCTACAACTGCTACCCTCCTTTTCTTTTTCCTAATCTCTCCCCCGCCAAGTAAAATATCAACTGCCATAATTCTAGTTCATTTTTTACCCCTCTCTTCTTTTTAAATGTTTTAGCATTCAATCCAAATATAAAGGGATTACAGAACCACTTCTTGAAAGATAGTGTTGTCTAAAACCTCTAAGAAACGCTACAACAACCAACTAATCTACCTCAGGAAATAAATCTCGTTTATACAGGGTGGGACAAAGGTAAGTTGACAGTTGTTTGTATAGAAAATAATACAATCTATATATATAAAAGCCTACTATGCTAAGTATCTGACTGAGCGGTCAACAGACTGGTTGCTATGATGTGCACTGACCACCAGGGAACAGACACTCCAACCAGTAACTTAGCTTGCTGCTGGGGTCCGGCCGATCAGGACTGGGCAAGATGGAACCAGGAACGACCTGAAACCTCCCATGGTCCCTCCCTGGCCACTGGTCCCTATTGGCCCCAATCAGGACTGGACAAGATGGCCCTTATCACTGGTGAGGCGGAAGACCGCATCATGCATGAATTTCATGTACCGGGCCTCTAGTAACTAATAAGACAAGAATAAACTCTGTGTTCTGTGTACTCACAACTGTAAATCTACTTTTGCCCCATCCTGTATATAGTGCAAATTCTCACTGTCCTCCCACATACATAAAATCTACAATATAACTATTTTAATCTATTTCCTTTTCAAAAACAGTAACACTCCTCTAATCAGGAAGACTTCTAGAAACGTCAAGCTTAGAAAATCAAAACCCTGGAGACAGACAGAAAATAATGATTAAGAGCTAACATGTTTTGACTCTACCTACTCTGTGCCATGCTGTTTTTCATGCATTACATCGTTAACCTCCACAATGGCCGTGTAAAGTAAATACTATTAACATTAGAAGAAAGTAAAGTTTTGAAAGTAAGTCATTTATTCAGGTTCAGGGTTATTAATTGTTGAAATTGGGATTCTAAAGCAATTTAACTATACCAAGCTCTGCATTCTTTCAGTGAAAAAGCAATCAAAACCATATATATTACAGACAAGCTTTAAAGAAGCAACCCTCCAGATCTTCCTTACAATCTACAGTATTGATTAATATTAGTAATCTCATTCAAAGCATAAGTCTAACTATTTGGTGATACAGATTTCCCTGTTCACAGTTGGTAAGGTGCAGCACATCTGACAGTTTCTTTTTTTTTAATATAAAAAATTATATACACACACACACACACACACACACACACACACACACACACACACATATATATATAATTTTTTTTTTTCCCCAGAGAGAAAGAGATAGAAATATCAATGATGTGCCAAGACTGGTTTGGCTCAGTGGATAGAGCGTCAGCTTGCGGACTGAAAGGTCCCAGGTTCGATTCCAGTTGGGGGCATGTACCCTGCTTGTGGGCACATCTCCACTGTGGGGCGTGCAGGAGGCGGCTGATAGATATCTCTCTCTCATCGATGTTTCTGACTTTCTTTCTCTCTCCCTTCCTCTCTGTAAAAAAATCAATAAAATATATTTTAAAAAAAAAAGAAATATCAATGATGAGAGAGAATCATTTATCAGTTGCCTCCTGCACGCCCACAACTGGGGATCAAGCCTGCAAACAGGGCATATGCCCTCAACAGGAATTAAACCATGACCTCCTGGTTCATGGGTCAATACTCAACCACCGAGCCACAACGACCACCGAGCCACAACGACCGGGTCAGGTGCAGCACATTTGTAGAAACAGGTGGCATTACTGCTAGGACCAACCACCTTAATGAGTTGGGGAGATTGGAGGGAAGATACATGCACACATAAGATGATATTTATTAAAAAATCTACTACATTATCGTATTAAATAGTCCTAAACTGTTATATTTTTAGAACTCAGCTATTTCTATATCTTTCAGAACAGTAAAATACCTGATATACATGACAACTGAAGTACAGCAGTTCCTCCAATAATATCATCATTTCATGACATTAATGAGATGCTATAGCAACTTAACTGCTGTTTATATCAATTGTCCCATGGTAAAACTGCTTTTCTTATACAGAATTTTGCTTAAAATTATAGAATCTATCAACATTGAGAACTCACTGTGTCATAAAATGGTATCAAAAATCATATTCAGCATTATTTTAAAATACAGATTTTAGAACAATTCCTACAAAAGTTTGAAATTTTTCTAGAAAGCTTAGGATGATACTATTTACCCATCTGTCAGTTCAATCTCTTATTCTCTCTTCTTCTTTAGAAGATAAATATTCTCAAATCCCTGTTTTCTGCCAACTTCTAACTTGGACACCCCAACTTAATAGTCAAGCTTCTCAACGAGTACCCAATACTCATTACCTTCCACTCCCTTACCTCCATTCCCTTTACTATAGCTTCTGTATCCAGCTTTCTAGTTAAGTTATTTTTGCTAAAGTCATCAATGTCTCCTTATTCCTAAATCTAATAAACAGTTTTCAGGTCTTATTTGCCCTTTTAAGCAGGGATTTAACACTTCAAGTCCCTTTTTCCCCTACCCTCCTCCTCTTGAATTCTGGTCAGTTGATCTTCCACATTGCCACTCTCCTGTTCCCCTCTACCTTACTACTTTTTGCTGGACTCATTTTCCTCTGCCTGTCCCTCAAATGTTGGATGGCCACTGGCCACCTTTTCTTCTGTTAAGAATCCTCAAAAGATGATCTTAACCTCCATTCAACCATGCTATACACTACAACTCTCTCTTGCACACACAACTCCCCTGGCAACTTCCCAAAGCCTCCCACACATCTTCAGGCTGCTCAAACTCAACATGGCCATAACTGACCTCATCTTGGAAAGCTAAAGAATAGAGCATTGGAAAGAGTACATGTACAGGGAGTTCTATTTTGTTAGCAGTGGGGGATGTTCCCTATTATCCCCTGGGTGAATGATTTTATTATCCTAACATCATTACCCACCTAGTCTTTCAAGACAAATAGCTGGGGGTCATGCCTGACTCCTTCCTTTTCTTGATCCAAAGAGCCAAATAAATCACTAAATACTAAAGTAATGTTGTAAAACATTATTTTCAAATCTCCTCCCTTCTCTTTACTCCCTCATCATTTCTCAACGTTAGCTTGTTTAGGCTTTCCCATATTTATAATTGCTTATGGCTATAATACTTATCATATAACATGTATATTTCTTCATTAACCTGCAAACTTAGTGACAGGAAACCGTGTCTTGTTCTTTTTATCCAATGCACCTAGGAACACATAAAGAGTAATAAACATAAATCTGGTGAATGAGTGAGTCCAAGAAGCTAAATAACACCTCAAAAGATGTATAATTTATTAACAGTAGAATAGGAATTTATGTGTAGTTCATCTTACCAGCATTTTCCAATAATTTAGTGCCATTATATTACAGCAATAATAGCATATCAGCAGTACTCTGGATATTCAGTGACAAAATATTCTTTTCTTATGTTTCTACATGTATTTTAAATTTTCTATAATGATCACACATCACTTTCATAATCAATGAGAAAACAGTATTTTTAGAGCAAACATGAGTGAAAAATCTTTTGTTTTTAGGACAATATGTTATGAGACTGGAAGCTGGAGTGGGGTGGAGTCATTAGGAATCTAAGAGAAAATACCAAAAAAGAGGTACTACTTTAACTGAACTTAAATTAAGTTCACCCAGTAACTGTAAATAGGTATACAGTTTCATCTTAGCTAGTCAATGACTTACATGAAAATGGATCTTTCAACAAAAGATGTTGGCTAATAATGAAGGGGCGGGGGCAGGGAATATATGAAAATTTATCTCAAATTCATTTTCTAGATTTAAATTTAGTAATAAAAATACAAGAGGAGAATTTAAGTGAATATCTGTATCAATCATTTCAAAGTGTTATCTGAATCTCTCAACCCTTTTTAGGGAGTCCATGAGGCCAAAATTATTTTCATAATAATAAGATGATATTTTCTTTTTCATACAATAGTTTTCCAGAGGCAACATGTCCTCTGACAAATACTGCAAGAGTTTAAATGCAGAGACAGATATGAGAAACCCAGCTATCTTCTATTAAGCGAGAGATCAGCAAAACTGTAAAAATTCTCAATAATCTTTTTATTAGGGAAACTTAATGATTTTTTCATTAAAAATGCTTATGGTAACATGTAAAAGACTTATTGGTTCTTAATAAATTAATAAATATTCATATATTTCTCAGTTTTCATTTTTAATGTAGCAAATCTCTACAGATGTAACCCATGTGAAAAAGAGCTCTTCCGGATCCTCAATAGTTTTTTAAGAGTATAAAGGGATCCTGAGACCCAAAGTTCAAGGTCGGCCAATTTATAGAGTTTGAAGAAGGGGTAAGCTTCTCTAAGTATGACCCCAAAGCAAGATCAACCAACAGATATGTTGACATAAATATTTTAAACTTCTATACATCCAAAAATAAACATAAGCAAAATTACCAGAAAAGTTGACAAGCTGGGAGGAATACAATATACAACAATGGGTTCATAGTATCACTAAGGAAAAGACAAACACCCACCAAAGCATCAAAGTAGGAACGAAGACATGAAAACTAATGGGAAAACAGCGTAATATACAAAGACCAATATACATGTAGAAAAATAAACTTCGGACTTATTAGCAATCAAAGCAATGTAAATTAAATCTGATTAAATCAGCAACAGTGTTTAAAAAGTGTGCCAAATTCAGTAAGAATGCAGGGGAAAAAGGGTCCCTACAAATTAGTTAGATAGTTACAACCTCTCTAGAAGGCACTATAGAAACATGCAGGCGAAATCTACCTACTCCACAACCTCCAATTTTATCCGGATGGGATAAAAACTTACCCAAAAATCTGTTACAATATTCATTGACACATTATCTATAATTGCAAAACAGAAAACAAGAAACAAATGTCTACCAAGGAGATGGCTTGAATGTATTATATCATTCCACTGTGTGGACTGCATATCTGATGATTTTAAATGTTGTATATGGAAAGACTTCTTTGATTTATTAGGTTAAAAAAATCAATTAACATTTTGATGATTCATCTCAATAAAACATATATATATGTAAAGAACTAGAATGTGCTAGGAATTTTAGTTATATGCCAAACATTTTATATGCCTTCTCACATTTAATCTTCAGAGCTCTATGATATAGGGTGCTCTCTCTAAACTTTCATTCTCTCATCTGTGAAAATTAAATAAGTAATTTCCCCCAAATCATGAAAACTTCAACTCACAAAACCATTAGATATTGAGGCCAGATTTGACTCTAGGTCTCACACTCAAACTATATTTTGTTAAATACCACCTATACACTAAAAGGTTAACAGTAAGTAATGCAACTATCTCCTCACCCCAGCTACCTTTTTACTCTTTTTCTTTTCTTTTCTCTTTAATCTTATATTTCTTTCTATAATGAACCCACTTTATATTTTTAATTTTAAAAAAGAGTATTTTTATTTTGAAATCTTCTAGCCCAAAAGCCAAAGATTCAACTTGTGGGGAGGAGGGAGAACTTTGCAGCACAACTTCCAAATTCAGTACATCTTGTTACTACAATTTAAAAACATATAAACAATATCAGCTTCCTTTGGAAAATTTCACAAAAAGTTTATGGACTTTAGCATTAAATGACCAATTATGAACCTTAAGCAAATTAACCTCTCTGAGACTCCACTTACTTGTTTGTAAAATAATGATATTGTAACAATTCCCATTTCTCAGGGATATGATAAGCACTATGTTAAAAGGATAAAACATGCAGAGTATAAAATATAACAATAAATGCTAATTCTTTAAAAAAATACATACAAACTGTAACTCAACAGCAAATTGATATTAAAATTGTGCTGTGATTATACACTTTTCAATAGTTAATGGATCATTCTCACTTTCAAATTAAATTCAATCAAAGCCAAAAATACCCGCCAAAAATAAATTATCCTGCCTTTTGAGAGATCCCAAGCCTAGAAGAAGCACTGTGAAACAAACATTTTTATCATCTCTTCATTACTGAATCTATCCTACTTGTATCCTCTGGAGTCTAGCAGAGTGCAGAGCATATAGTTGGCCTAAGTGTTGGATGAATAAATGTGGAGACCTTTGAACACCTATCACTTAGTCTAATGAGCCCTATTATCACTCAAATCTAAAAGCCTTCATACAAAGCTGTGATGCTCATTAACATTCAACAACAGTTTTGATTTCAACAAAGCAATCATGCAACAAATTTCATCCAACTCCCTTCCTCACTATCTTATTTCCAAACACACATACCTAAAAACACAAAGTCCCTCATAAGGGTCAATAAGGCCAGAATCTCACAGCAAGCTAAAAGGTTTTTCCTGTACTTATCAGTCTTTCTTGTTATTCATTCAGCAATCTATTATAAAAGCATAATATGCTAATTAGACCCGACAGCCAAATGACCTTCCAGACGTCCTTCCGGGTGTCCTTCCAGACGACTTTCTGGATGAAGCTGGGGCTTCAAGGGCCAAGGCAAGCCACTGTGGCTGCGAGGGCCAAAGCCCCTTGCACAAATTTCATGCATTGGGCCTCTAGTAGTCAACAAACAATATCATAAAATTAATAATGAAATAATCCCTGTTTTGGGATTATTCAGAAAAACTTCAAAAATTCCAACTTGTCTATAAATTTAATTGCATTACTAGACCTACAATGAACAGCCATACTACAAACAGCTAGGGAACCCTAATTTTCTGTAAATATTTCAATTTCACCCACCATGAATAAAGCATTTAATCATTCTACAAATACTGAGTGCCCACTACTGATTATTCAAATAATCCCACAAAGTGCCAGGCATTGTTCTGAGCTCTGGGAATACCCAATGAACTAAGGAAACAAAAATCTCTGCACCCACTAGAGTTTGTATCTTAAAATGGAGAGGCAGGAAGAACAGAAACAAAATAAGTAAATTACATATTACAAGGTGCTAAATGTTTTAAAAATGCAGAAAAGGGGAATGGAAAATACAGGGTCAGGGAGTAGCTGCAATTTTTAAAATAAGGGGTCAAACTGCAAAATAAACCATATGCAACAAAGAATTGTAAACAATGTAAAGATAAAAAATTTCTTCAAATATGTATATTTATACTTATAATCCTATTACTCAAACATATTAGTTTTATTATGTTTTACTAAACATTTTTATTATATATAAATAAAAAACTTTATTTTTTTACTATTTTTATTATTATTTTTACTAAACATTTTTCTTTAGTAAAAAAAATAATAAAACTAATGTTTGAATAATAGGATTATAAGTATAAATATACATATTTTGAAAAAATTGTTTTATCTTTATATTGTTGCAGTCAATGCAATTACAATGCACACACTTATTAACAATGTGCTGTTTTACTCAACCTTATTATGAATTTATTCCCATGTTAAATATTCTTCTACATCGTTTTTAATACTACTATATAAATATCATAGAATTGCTGAAAAGATTAATTAAGTATACTGTACGGCATGGTGGAAATAGCATTTAAGTAGTTTATTATTAGTCCCAGGGTAAAATTTTCATAAACACTCATGTATATCTAAATTTATGCACATACCCTAAAGTTTTTTCTTTAAAAATAAAGCCCCAAACTCTGCTGAACTACCCTCCAGAAAGAATAAATTTATTTTCCTTCAGCAACACATTTCCCAAAACCTCGTCACCATTATATTTTTAATTTTTGCCAATGTGACTGGAGAGCAAGGGTGTTTTTCCCTTGTCTCATTTTATTTTTGTGTTTCATTGTTTATACTAAAGTGAACACTCTTTCTTTCACTTGTTAGTTAGTTTTATTTCTCCTTATGTGAATTGTCAAAATATTTTAAAGTGGCCCAGTCGGTGTGGCACGGGAGCTGAGCATCAAACTCTGAATCAGGAGATCACCATTCAATTCCTGGTCAGAGCACCCTGCCCAGGTGGCAGGCTCAATCGCAAGAAGAGGGCCTGTAGGAGGCAGCCGATCAATGATTCTGTCTCATCATTGATGCTTCTGTATCTCTCTGCCTCTTCATTCCTCTCAATAAAAATATATTTTAAAAATATTTTTTAAAGTAAATTCCTCCAATATTCGTGATCAGAAGAGTCATATATTAAATTTCACTAAAGCACATGCACTACCATTCTACAAAAACATGTTTGCTTTCATAATACACTTTTATAAAGGAAATTATATGCGTTCATTCCATAACTCTCAAGTTAGCATCTTTCACTAATATTTTAAAAACAAAAACACGACTGCCAAAGTCTAAGTAGGAGGTAGGGTTCAAATTAAAGTCTTTAAAATGACCTAATTATGCAACACAACATTTCTATTAATACATTTATTTAAAATAGACCATTGATATGAAAAATGTTCACAATATATTAACAGTGAAAAAGGAACACAGAACAGTTTGTATAGCATGATCTAGTTATAATTTATATGGTGAATATTTAATACAGAATTGGGAAGAAGAGGGAACCAGTCGCTGTCCTAGGTGCTAGGAACCCAGTGGTGAGCATGATAGGCAAGGTCATTTCTTGTTTTACTAGAGCTTACATTGGACTCTGATTGTTAATAGGTATCCTGACTTTATTTGGGTTTACTTTAAGTAGTAAGCCACAATATATAACAACAATACAATTTTTCTCAATGGCTTCCCAAATATAACTTTGAATCTAAGGGAACTAAAAAGGAATATAGCTAACATACTACTTTCCAGATTTTAGAGCAAGGAATTATGATACAGAAAATTTAGGAATTTACACACACACACACACACACACACACACACACACACACACAATATATTACCTAGTATTAATGAAAGAAAAAAGTCTCAAAATCATTTTTGTCTTATTTATACTCAAATTCTTTTTTTTTTTTGACCTGAAAACAGCACTTTTAATTTTATCACATTACACAATTTAGATAATTGCTGTCACTGCAGTGGAAAATGGTCAGAGATTCCCTACATCGAGGCCTTTTCACCCGTCAGTCCTAATCATCTCTCTCAGACCTTTCAGTCCACAGGCTGACGCTCTATCCACTGAGCCAAACCGGCCTTGGCTAGATTCACTTGTTGATAGATATGTATTTGTTGTTCATAATTTTTTGTCTTTTACCTTTTTTCTTCTTCCTCTTTTTAAGGAGTACCTTTCAGCATTTCATATAATACTGGTTTGGAGTTGATGAACTCCTTTAGCTTTTTCTTATCTGTCAAGCTCTTTATCTACCCTTCAATTCTGAATGATAGCTTTGCTGGATAGAGCATTCTTGGTTGTAGGTTCTTGCTGTTCGTCACTTTGAATATTGCTTGCCAGTCCTGTCTGGTCTGCATCGTTTCTGTTGAGAAATCAGCTGACAGTCGTATGGGTGCTCCCTTGTAGGTAATTACCTGTTTTTCTCTTGCTGCTTTTAATATTCTCTCTTTGTCTTTCGCTCTTGGTATTTTAATTATGATGTGTCTTGGTGTGGTCCTCTTTGAATTCCTTTTATATAGGGTTCTGTGTGCTTCCTGGACTTGTAAGTCTATTTCTTTTACCAGATGTGGGAAGTTTTCAGTCATTATTTCTTTAAATAGGATTTCAGTATCTTGCTCTCTCTCTTCTTCTGGCACCCCCACAATTCTGATGTTGGTACGCTTGAAGCTGTCCCAGAGGCTCCTTACATTATCTTCACATTTTTGGATTCTTTTCTCTTCTTGTTTTTCCAGTTGAGTGTTTTCTCCTTCTTTATATTTCAAATTTTTGACTTGATTCTTACCTTCCTCTAGTCTGCTGTTAGGTCTCTGTATAATATGTTTTATTTCAGTCAGTGTATGTTTAATTTCTAATTCGACCTTTTTCATCTCTAGTTGGATCTTTTTCATCTCTAGTTGGTCCTTTTTCATCTCCTCTTGGGTCTTGCTAACTTTATCCAACTTTTCTAGGATATTCTTGAAAAACCTTATAAGCGTGGTTTTGAACTCTATATCCAGTCATTTGTTTTCCTCCATTTGTTTGTGATCCCTTCCCTTGTCTCGGCATTTTCACTATGCTGGGAGAACTTCTGTGTTGGATTCAGCCTTATGATACCAGACTTGAAAAACTGCCCTCAAATTCTTTTTCATTGTACAAATCTAAAGTTCAGTTGATAATATATTTCATTAAAATATTAAGTTGCAGAATATTGATATGATGCCAATTTTGTTTAAAAACCATTTGTAGTAGTATATATAAATGCTGTACACTCCTAAAAACGTCTTGAACTAACTTACCAGAAATTTCTGGAGATAGGCATAGGCAGAAAGTAGACAGATGGGGACCAAGAAAACTTTACACTTTTTATGGTGTATGCTTCTATACTGTTTGAGTATGAGTGGTAAAATAACATCTTTATGATAAAAATGATAAATAAAATACTTTAAAGTTTCAGTGCCAGAAGAAAAACCAGGCATTTGGGGCCCATCAAAATTTCCCTATATAGCAACTTAATGTCCTTCTATATAGAATTGCATGAATAAAAAAATCATTTTGCTTTACAATTATAAAAACCAGTAAGGAAGAGCTCCATACACTGTGATTTCCAGGATTTTTATTTAGCAAAAAAACACAAAGTGAAAAACAAAGTATAAGTTTTATCTAAGAAGGAGAGAGAAATATGAATAAATATACATACATATTTTTAAGTAATCCAAAACTAATATAATTGGTTCTCTCATGTTAATAGTTTTGATTTTGGAACTATGTAAATATCTTAAATAATAATAAAACAAAATTAGATCAAAATGCAAATAGGTTAACTACCAAAAACTGACAGCAAAATGAACTACATATCAATTGACATAATCTCATAAAAACCATTTAAAATGATTTTAAGATGTAATTTGACTGTAAATCCCTAGAATTTAAGTAAAATTAAAAAAAATTCTTAAATTGTTTTCAGCAACTTTTCCTACAATTTCAAAATAGCAATGCTATTTTGTCAATAATAAAGTAAGTCATTTACTACTCTCAAGATTTCAGCATAAAAGCTACAAATATAAAGCGAGCTCTAACCGGTTTGGCTCAGTGGATAGTGTCTGCCTGTGGACTCAAGTGTCCCAGGTTCAATTCTGGTCAAGGGCATGTACCAGTTGGGGGTGTGCAGGAAGCAACTGATTGATGTTTCTCTCTCATCAGTATTTCTTACTCTTTCCCTCTCCCTTCCTTTCTGTAAAAAAAATCAATAAAATATATTTTTTTTAATTAAAGAGAAATTCTAAACCCCTAATTTTAAAATCAAATTTGTAAATATTAGTGTGAACTCAGTGTTAATTTCTCACTTAAATATTCATACAATAAATTCAGCAGTTACAAAATATAAAATCAAAACAAAAATCAACCGTATATTTTTATACACTACCAATATTCTGGAGAGGATATTAAGAAACAATTCAGTTTACAGTAGCATTAAAATTTTTCAATTTAATAGTATCAATTAGGAATAAATTTAATCAAGGAGGTATAATTCTTGAAAACTATAGAGCATTACTGGAAGAAAATTAAAGAAGACTTCAAAAAACAGAAAGACATCTCATGTTCATGGATCAGAAGGCTTAATATTGTTAAGATGTGAATACTACCCAAAACAATGTATAGAGATTCAACACAATCCTTATCAAAACCCCAAAGTCCTTTTTTGCAGAAATGAATAATGGGATCCTAAAATTTGTGTGGCATTACAAAGGATTCTGAATAATAATAATAACAATAAATATATCATTAATAAGAACTAAGTTGGTCTACTTAAACTTCCCCAATTCAAAACTTACTACAAAGCTACAATAATCAAGTGAGTATACTACTGGTATAAAGAAAAAAATATAGATCAATGGAATAAAATTGAGTGTCCACAAATAAGCCCATGCATCTATGGTCAACTGATTATCAACAAAGGTACCAAGACCATTCAATGGGAAAAGAACAGGCTCTTCCACAAATGAAACTTAGACAACTGGACCCTTATTTACTTTACACCACATACAAAAATTAACGCAAAATGGATCAGAGACCTAAATATGAGAAATCTATAATAATAAAAGTGTGATGTGCTAATTAGACCAGATAGCCGAATGACCTTCTAGAGTCTAGATGAAGCCAGGACTGCCAGGGCCGAGGCAAGCTGCCATGGCTGCGAGGGCTGAGCCCCTTGCATGAATTTCGTGCATCGAGCCTCTAATAAGACTATAAAATCCTTAGAAGAAAATATATGGGTAAACCTTCATGACTGGATTTGGGAATTCTTTGTCAGATATAACACCAAACATACAAGGAGGAAAAAAGAAGTACCATGGGTACATTCAACTTCATCGAAATTTAAAACTTCTGTGCATTAAAGAACACTAGCAAGAGAATAAAGACAAGCCACAACATGGGAGAATTTTCATATCATATATCTGATAGGGGTCTAGTATCCAGGCTATATAAAGAACTTTTACAACTCAACAAAAAGTCAACCCACTTCAAAAAAGACCAAAGGACTTGAAAAGACATTTCTACAAAGGAGATATATAACAAGCCCATTAAAAGATGCTCAACAGCATTATTCATTATGGAAATGCAAATTAAAATCAGTTCATACCAACTAGGATATTAGTTATCAAAAAATGGAAAAGAACAGGTTTTGGAGAGAATGTGGAAAAATTGGAACCTTTATACACTGAAGTATAAAATGGTGCAACCACTGGGAAAACTTTTTCAGTTCCTCAGTAAATTAAACATAGAATTACCATGATCCAGCAAACCCATTCCTAAGTAAATACCCAAGAAAACTAAAAATTATTCAAACAAAAACTTGTACACAAATAGTCAAAACAGCACTGTTCAAAACAGCTAATAATTCATCAACCAAACAGATAAAACAAAATGTGGTATATTCTCACAATGGAGCCATAAAAAGCCATGAAATACTGATACATGCTACAAAATGGATGCATCTTGAAAACATTACCCTAAGTGAAAGAAGCCACACACAAATACAAACAGCAAAATTAAAGCTACTTAAGAGGTTGGAGTATTCAGTAAAAGAACCCATGTTGTTTATTTATATTTCTCACTCTATGGGAAAGCTCTTAAATTGATATACTTAAATACATCAAGTAGATATTACCTCAGAGACATAAAAATGAGGTCCTGTAAAAATTAAAAATTTCATAAATCCCACAGTACAATTATAAGTCCAAGTACATCCATAATAATGGAGCTGGGTTTGTTCATATTTAAACACTAGAGGTCCAATGCACAAAATTCATACACAGGGGGGGGGGTGTCCCTCAGCCCAGCCTGCACCCTCTCCAATCTGGAACCCCTCCAGGGATATCCGACTGCCCGTTTAGGCCCAAACCAAATAGGCCCGATCCTAAACAGACAGTCAGACATCGCTCTCACAATCCAGACTGTTGGCTCCCAACTGCTCGCCTGCCTGCCTTCCTGTTGTCCCTAACTGCTTCTGCCTGACAGCCTGATCACCCCCTAACCACTTCCCTGCCAGCCTGATTGATGACTAACTGCTCCCCTGCCAGCCTCTTTGCCCCTAACTGCCCTCCCCTGCAGGTCTGGTCACTCCTAACTACTCTCCCCTGCAGGCCTGGGTCCCCCACTCCCCCAACTGCCCTCCCTTGCAGGCCTGGTCTTTTCCCTGCTGACCTGATCACCCACAACTGCCCTCCCTTACAGGCCTGCTTCCTCCCAATTGACCATCTTGTGGCAGCCATCTTGTGTCCACATGGGGGCAGCCATCTTGTGTGTGGGAGTGATGGTCAATTTGCATATCAGTCTTTTATTAGATAGAATAGAGGCCTGGTGCACGGGTGGGGACCAGCTGGTTTGCCCTGAAGGGTGTCCTGGATCAGGTTCCCTTGGGAGAGGGTCCTGGATGCTCCCCTCAATGACCCAAGTGGAGGCCCTGGTATCTGGAATTTGTTTATTGAAAATTTGTAGCCTTGAGTGGAGCCAAGCCTTCTGCTTGCTCCGTGGCTGCAGCCATTTTTGTTTGGATTTATTTATTTTCTATAATTGAAACTTTGTAGCCTTGAGTGGAGGCCTGGACCCACCAGGATGTGCAGAAAACCTGGCTTCCTTCATTACCAGGGAAATCCAAGCTTCCTGCTCACCCCCATGCACAAATTTCATGCACCAGGCCTCTAGTATATCAATAAAGCTATTTTATAAAAGAACATGTGATCATTGTATACCTCTTCCTTCTGCTAAGAATATGGCTTAGTATCTAGGTATTGAGTATTAACCATTTAAGTTATAACTTACATAAATAATGATATAACTAAGGTATAATTATATTAGCATGATAGCAAAAGGGAAATGAGAATGACAATAAATAGTATCTACCATAATGAAAAGAAAATATATAAAAATAATTTTAAGAAATAGACAAAGAGTATACTAATTAAAAATATGATAAAAACTACTAGAGAAAACAGCCTCTGAGGGGGAAAAAGTGGGGGACAGGAGACTGGCTTCCATAATAAGATTTTTTACACTACTTGATTTCTTTAAATAATATTCATATATTACTTTATATATTTTTAAATGACAAAAAAGTGCTTGGTTTATGAGCAGAATGAAACCGTGCGCTCTTAAAGAGGTAAAAGGCACAGGCTTCATTGACACTGACGCACTCTGCGCCTCTGATCTCTCAAGAGAACAGGTTTTTTCATCTAAGATGTTAGAAAAAGGGAAAGTTAGAGGGAAAAATTACCCTTTGTCTTTTTCTTTACCATAAAATAAGCAATTATTTCCAGAAAAAAAATACAGATAATATCTACCTGACACTATAGATCATTTTTAAACACAGTGAGAAGTATTTTAAATGTGCTACTAAGTATTCATTGAATGTATTTTACCTCTTATTGCCATGAGAAGCATTCTCTCAACTTCACTTTTACTCCCCACCTAATGTACATTCAGAAAAGTAAGGATTTAATAATCTAAAATATTTAGATTTAGTGATGACAAACAACAATTTTCTAGAGTAACTGATTTAAATTTTGTCTTAATTCTAACACTCTTATGCTAAAGCCAATGTCAATTATGCACAAAACATAATTCCATACTAGAATTAACCTATAAACATTCAGATTATCTATGGATGGGTACATAAGAAATTGGGCCCTGGCCAGTGCAGCTCAGTTTGTTGGGCATTGTCCTGTGTACTGAAAGGTTGCTGGTTCAATTCTGGTCAGGCCAGGTTGCTGCCCTTAATTCCCAGTGGGGGCACGCAGGAGGCAAGCCCATTGATGTTGGTCTATCACATCAATATTTCTCTCTTCCTCTCTCCCTAAAAGCCAAGGAAGGAAGGGAGGGAGGGAGGGAGAGAGGAAGAGAGGAAGGGAGGAAGGTGAAATTGGAATGCTGGCTGTCTCCAGGAAAGGAAACTGGTAGTTAGAGAGCAGGAGCAAGAGGAAAACGTCACTGAATACCTTTTAAATTCTGAATCATTTGAGTAAATTCTATTTTTTAAAACAAAATATGTAAATAAGCATGTAGCTGTTTATCATACAACATCCAATTAATAATATTTTGGTGGTTACTACATATAATATAAACATTATATATATATATATGTATATGTATATATATATATACATATATATATACATACATACAATTACATTTAATATTGAAATCATACCAACTCAAAGCATCCCTTTTCCTTTCAGAGTTGAAATAATGTGTATAGTGTCAAAGCTCTGAAATCCCAATAGCAGATGAAATGTAATACTATCAATCTGATGAAAAGCATAACTTTAGTAGTACCTTCAAATATTCAGGTGCTGCCTTTACACTCAGAAGTCTAAGAGTAATAATTTGACACAGTTCAGTAACTTTAACACAAATCATGAAAAGAGTGGTTATCAATTAAAATGATTTAACTAATTTTAAGAAATGTGAGTAGAGAATCACATTAAAAAAATAGATTAGCTTTCTTTAGAAAGAAATAAAAAATCTTTTAAATTAAATTAGCCAATTAAGCCCCTACAAATTTCTTAGACATTCAGAAAAAAAAAAAAGAATATTTTGCCAAGACTGTCCTTTTTCTTCAGATCAACAATTAAGATACCCACTTTTCTGCCCTGGCCAGTGTGGCTCAATTTGTTCTAGAGTGTCATCCCATACACCAAAAGGTCACTGGTTTGATTCCTACTCAGGACATATGCCCAGGTTGAGGGCTCAATCCCCAGTGAGAGGCATACAAGAGGCAGCTGATTGAAGTTTATCTCTCATTGATGTTTCTATTTCTCTCTCTTCCTTCCTCTCTCTCTAAAAAAATCAATAGAAATGTGTTAAAAACAACAGCCCAATTAAATGGGTTTTTTTTAAATGTAGATGAAAAATGGAAGAAAGAATTGGAAACAATACTATAAGTTAGCATATTGAAGACTTTAAGTACCTTTATCCAACTGAAATTCAACTAGACTTGGTCAACCAGACAGAGATGAGATGACCCAGTGCCACCTTATTTCAGTGACCAACAAATTTAGAGAATGTTTGATGTAATGAAAGGTTATTACAGAACCCCAGCTATCCAGAAGAGACTTTCCTGACTCTTACTATTTTAACAAAGCAAAGATAATATATATTAACCTTCTCTAGATCAACATTTTAAACAATTATCACAGTGATTTCCCTTGGAGTTGTGTAAACCTACATAAGTAATCCAAATATGCTTGTTTTCCTGAATTGTCTTCTATTCTTTTTGGCAAGTGTGATACCTAATATCAGTATCCCGTCTCTTCTAATTTTCAATTTTAGAAAACCAGACAACTGAATGAATTAATAAAGAAGTTTAAATAAAAGCCTAAAAACCAACCTATGAGCAGCAAATTGTATGCATCATCTATTTGCCTGGGGATTTCAGCTGCTCGAAAGCTTTCTTGTTTTATTTCCTGATTCCCAAAAGATGATATTTCAAATAACCCAGTTCCAATTCCACATTGATGTATAGCTGTTATTTAAAAACAAACAAAAAAAAAAAAAAAACCTGCAGGTTTACAGTTCCAGACCTAATGAATGTCCAAAAGATACTTAACTAACTTATTCATTGGTTGTGTACATACAAGCAAAAAATAAGAGAAAGAACACTTAGAACACTGTACAACCTATAAAAAAAGATGGCGATAAATAATAACCCTTAATAACGACTAATTTCGAGAATCACATTCTAGTATCACCTAGAAATATACATATTTCTAGGCATACAAGAGGCAGCTGATTTATTTATTAATAATCAATATTTTTCAATAAAAACAAATGCTCTAAATAAACATTAAACAAAACATAGTATATATTACTTTTTTGTGTGTGTGCTGCCATAAACCCTAATATTTTCATTTTCAATGTTTGTCTTAATAGTTTTCCCTGAAACCTTAAAATAATTGAAGATTCTTCCAATGTAATTATAAATATTTAATTACTATAACTGCTAAGAGGTATTCCTGAAACTAATTTCAAAAGCAGTACTAATAATGAAATTCATTGCTAAATTATCCTAAGTTGATAAAAAGCAAAAAGTATTTTAGCCTATCTCTGGAATCGTAGTGTTAAGGTAACAGTAATCCACTCTCTACAGCATACAAATGAAAAACAAGGGCTCTAGAATCAGAATGCCTGGATTTAAATTCTAACACAGCAACTTACTGGTCAGGTAATCGTGGACAAGTTGCTTTACCTTTCTAAATCTCATTTACCTCATCTATAAACTGGGGATAACAATATTTGCTACTTTATAAAAAGGTTGTAATGATTAACTGTTGTAATGCAAGTGAAGAATTTGGCAGAGTACTTCGTACATAGTAAACATTAAATAGACATATCCCATATCAATCAATTATTAATGTACTTTAATTAATACTGTCTATTAACCTATTTTTTTTTTTTTGCTTTCTAAGCCAAGGAATTCAACGTGCTACAATTAATGATAATGAAAAAAATGTAGTACTAATGTTACTGCTTTATACCAATGTTACTAATATATTTGCCTGCCTGCCTACCTACCACCTCTCTGGCTTTTGGCCATGCCTAGAAAACCTTAAACCTGTAAATTTATCTAAATTATACCATCATCTGAAATACAAGTTACTAGAAAAATAGTTACTTCTTTGTCAGAAATGTTCACTTTTATTATTAAACTAGAGGCCGTGTGCATGAAATTTGTGCAGAGGGCGGGGGTGGGGGGAGGCTCCCTTAGGCAGCCTGCACCCTCTCCAATCTGGGACCTCTCTTTCACAATCCAGGACCACTGGCTCCTAACCACTCACCTGCCTGCCTGCCTGATCACCCCTAACCACTCTGCCTACTGCCTAATTGCCCCAAAAAAACTCTGCCTGCCTGCCTGATCACCCTTAACCCTTCTGCCTACCTACCTGTTTGCTCCTTACCTCCTCTTCATGCCTGCCTACCTGATCACCCCTAACTGCTCTCCCCTGCCAGCCTGATCACCCCTATTGCCTCTGCCACTGGCCTGATGCCCCTAACCACTCTCCCCTACCAGCCTGATCACCCCTAACTGCTCTCCCCTGCTGGCCTAATTGCCCTAACCACTGCTTGCCTGCCTGCCTGATCAACCTTAACCGCTTCTGCCTCGGTCCCCACCACTGTGGCATTGTACCGAGGGTGGTCTGAAAGATGTCCAGTCTATCCAGTCTGGATCTATATTAGTATAGATTGATTTGAAAGGACAATTAAGAAATTAACAATTCTAGACTACGTTAATAAGGGAACATATTAATGATTCATATTTGTGCCACTGTTGGGAATGGTACCTTGGAGACAAAAGGAAAAGCTAGGCTCTGGTTGCTCAGTTGTTAGAGTGTCGCTCCATGCTTTGAAGGGTTCTGAGTTCAATTCTGATCAGGGTATATTACTAGGTTTCGGGTTTGATCCCTGGTTGGGGCCCTTATGTGAGGCAACCCATGGATGTTTTTCCCTCACATTGATGTTTCTCTTTCTCCCTCTCTCTAGAATCAATAAAAAAAACATATCCTTGGGTAAGGATTTTTTTAAAAAAGAAAAAGTTGGCTTGGCAGAATTAGTTTTTTAAAAATTCATCATTTTTTTCTCAAACTGATCAAACCAAAATGCTTCTAAGAAAACTATAATATGACTGTAAGATTTTAAGTACAAAAAGAATATAAGATTCAACCATTTACAAATGTTTTATTTGCATACCCTTTGAAAGTAAACCTTTCTCCCCAAAACATAAGCAAAGTGGGAAGGGGAACTGTAAACCAGATTCCAAATCAACAAAGTTTAATCTTTATACCTGTACCAGACTATGTACATTACAGACACAAGTATATATTGACATAATTTACTGAATGTTCATTATTTGCTAAGTAATAACTCATTTTTAAAAAACAAAAATAAAAACTCAATAATGAATAGAAAATTACTTTATTGTTTCAACTTAGTAGTGGTAGCAAACTTTTGGGAAAACTAATTTTTTTTAACTCTATTGTCAATTTTTCTTTGCGGTTCTATTCACACAGGCTTTTATATAAATTTATATTTCTATATCACATTCAACCAATTTCAAAGATATTTATATAATCAAGAAAGATTTGTATGACCCAAGATAGAACAAAGATTGCAACCTCTTTTTTAAAATCAATGAGCCATGAAAATACTCTGTACTTGAAATCATGAAGGATTCCCTTTGCACAAACCCCCTAAAAAATGCTAGAAAATGATGCTAAACATTACCACAAATTCATATATTTTATAGTGATTATGTTCTTGGTAGTGCAGTATCTGGGAAATCAGGTTGGTCCTGTTAGTACTAGCATCTACTCCTGTCACACCCACATGCTCTGCCCCTCCATTCTCCATTGTAGGGTGGAGCATAAAAGATACTACAATCTCACAGCCTGCCCATCCCCATCCCTGTTCCAACAGTCCCATGAGTCTTATTAAAAATAAACACACTAGCACTTTAACAAATTCATCTTTAAAAAGTATGGAACTATGGCAACAGTGTTAGCACATGCATGTTTCACAGCCTTCTCTACAAATTAAGCACATGCAAAAATAGAGCTCCCCCAGCCTAAGAATTTGCTGACACTTCCAAAAACTGCAAACTTCTCCAAACCAGTATTTCATACCTGCAACTCAAGTTCAAAACAGGCAAACAACACAGGATGCAAGTACTAACTTTCAGTTGAACCATGCCATGAAATGAGAAGATGTCATCTCATTTTCTAAATGCAATTCCCAATCAGCCATAAATTGATTTGGAAATCTGTGTTCCTTTCAAGTTTTCCCCCAATACCTGTAACTCATTTCACAATTAGCCTATTAGCAGTTTCTACCAGTGCAAGCAACATGATACGTAATATGAAATTCTCATATGAAGGTCTTAGTGTTTTAAGAACTCTGGGAAGGTTTGATTGGGAAAGAAATGAAAATAAGGTTCTAGTTTTCAGTCTCACATGAGCTCTTTTCCAACATCAACATGGATAATCTAGAAATTTCCTAAATTCTAATCGCCTAATTTTTGGGTATCACAAAGAGATTATTCTCCCTTGGTAATACAGGAACTCCAATTTGCCACCTACTCTTTGGTTTTAATCACCATAACTAAATACACAAATACTATTAATCATTCTCTCATTACTAAAAACAACTTTAATCTAAAAACATTTTATATGAGGAAATAATACTCAACTTATTTCCCTCCTTCCAAATCTTCTTTTTAAATGTAGGCAACTAGCTAAATTTTCACCAACAATATACCAAAGGGATCTATTATTAATATTCTAATGAAAATCACCATAGACAGGGTCCTTATTTTCTCTATTTTTAGTATAGGATCAAGTGATTCTGCAAAAGGAACTCTCCAGCAATTAACATTTATTTAATAACATTTGAATTTGGATGTAAACAAAAAGAAATGTTGGCTTCACCATAGTAAATAAAAAGAAATGTTTTTAAAATACTGATTTAAACTTGCAATGAATGCTTAGCTCAACAAAAAAGTCAAAAACAACTTGTTATAAAATCAACTTTTAATGTCTGCTGGATCCTTCACAAACCAAGTGAAGGCTGCTATGATGATGATTATTATTACCACTATTTTAAATGTGAAGTTTACCTGAAAATAATCATATTTATGAAAAGTTTTTAAATTATACCAAAGATTAAAGGCTATATAAAATATGTGAAATTTTAAAATCACAGTTTAGTGCCAAACATATTTTCATTGTTTTCAAATAAATAACCATGGAACTATTATAAGTAGGTTTTTCAAGTGCAAAGCTCTTGAATCTACATTTTAAAAATTGTCTTTTTTAGAAATTTAATGGAAAGCATTTAAATGAAAACCCTTAGTTTACTACTTTCAAAAATAAATTGACATTTTTAACTGTAGAAAAATTAGAAACTGCAATTAATAAGCTGTTAAGTTAAATATCATTGCCAGTAACCAATTGTGTCTGCTGAATTTCAAGGGAACCTATTGTATAGTAAACTTTTAAAAAGTGAACTCATCTACCCTCTCATTTCAGAACTTTCTCAACTTTCCCATTACAACCAACAATATAACTCGCAGTCAACTCTTCCAGACCAGTAACATCAGAATTTATTTTTAACTCCTGACTCCTTCCCAAATATTCCCCTTCAATCCAAAACATAGTCCTGCCAGTTATTCATTCACACTGTTCTCTCCATCCCATTTTCACATTTTACTTTATATTCCCTCATGATTCACAACACACTCTTACTATAGTATCCCTAAAAGGGCTCTAATGACTTTACTCTAATCCATCAACTCAGCTGCCCAAATCATCTTCGAATATCTTGGTTCAGCCATCTAAAATAAATTCCAATATCTCTTGAAGCTCAACCAAACTCTTACATGATCCCTCTACCCTCCATCAGCTATTAACATATTTTCCAGATTCCACCTCTCATTTTCTTATTTAGACTACTTTAATTCATATTTACCAACTTGATTAGTAAATACAAAGATCATTTACCTGGCATACAAAAACCACCATCTCTATGCCTCTGTCCAATCTTTCCATTGAGAATCCTTTATGCTTCTATATCAATTGAAGTTATTGCCTCCTTTACCACCTGTCTTAAAACACACTTCTGCAGAAGTCTTCCCTCTCTAACCCATCTGCTTCACCCCTTTATTCTCTGTCCCTCTGAACAAAGCATTCTATTTGTATTTACAATCTTACAGTCATCTTGGTATTGTCTTCATATTTTGTCCCATAATCTACCTCTACTACTAAATGATAAGCTTTTGAGGGCAAGGACTGTACCTCTCTTCTGAATCTGGTTCCTTGAACACTAGCACTCTAACTAATACTTAATGATTTCCCTTTCTTCTAAAATGTCCTTAAAGTCAAGGTTGTCAAAAACAATTAGCACTGAACTCCAACTTTTTAAATGTTAAGTTGATCTAGATAATAACAGAAAATTAAACATTTTAACCTACACTTTATACAAGAATTACCTCATCAGTCAACATCCACATTATCAAGAATTAACTCACTTTCAAAAAAAATCCTGGAGATAAAATGAAAAGCCCAAAATTTTAACATTATAAGCTATTCTATTTTGCTTTCTGAAATAGGTCTAATATATTAATTACCTAAAATTGATTTTGAGTGGTTTTTAAACTATATTACCAAGATGAAAAACAAACACTCCAGTAGCACAAGAGGCTCTTAAGTAGCTATTATAAGATTTGCTTCATCATAGCTGAAAATTACCCTAGAATTTTTAAATATTCCTTTCAAATGACCCTATGAAGTGCTTAGAAAGCTTGACCCTTTCCTGAAGATGCATCATCAGCTTCCCTCTTCACATACCCTGCATTCTGCACTAGCTAGTCATCACCCCAAAATCCCCACCCCAAATTAACTTTGAAAAATAACCTTCCATTTAGCTATCACCTTAGGCTACCCTGTTTCAGGTAAGTTCCAAAAGCCAACATGAATTGAAATCCTGAATTCAACAAAAATCATTTTATGTTGCTTAAGGATATAATCAATTTCACATAACAGCATGCTTCTAAAAAAAAAAAATCTCAGTTCTTCAGTTCTCTCCTTCTAGGCAACAAAATAGTTTTTCTTTGCCCTCGTGAGAAACTATAATTTTTGCCAAATTCTGGAAATATTTTTAAATACGCTGTCATTAAATAGCACATAAACAGATCCACAAGTAGAGATACTAGTACATCAGAACACTGCATACTAGTATACCAAACACCTCAAGAACACAGACTGTCGGCACAAATCTGTGATAAGAGTATACTCTAGGAATAACGCTGAGCACGGCCCAAATATCCTATGGTATGGAGGACCACAGCGTTCTGCAAAACCTATGATGGAAAGGTCTAAATCCATATTCTCACAACTAAACCCATAGTTTTATTTAAATGTGACAGAAAACCAATGCAAGAGCATTTTAAATAATCCTAAGGGGACCCCTGACCTCTAGATCATTTAACAAGTACAAACGCAATGGCACCCAGAATTGAACTTAAATGAGAAGTCAGTAACAATTAACATCCAAACTTAGTATTTGGCAACATGACAACACAAACCTCAATCAAAAATTGGACCTACTCCCAAATTACCTTTTGACTAAAAATAAATTATATAGTAGTAGACAGGTACTGTCAAAATGGGAAGGATCAAAGACAACTTATTAAACCACTTACCCAATTTAAAACAACGCAAATAGGGATACACTACTACTACTGGGTGTCAGAGTTCTCCCACGAGCCCCTCGCAAAGGAAGGAATCAACACCCGCCTCCCAATGTGAAGGCCGGTTACAGAACAAGTTCATCTCAGGATTTAGAACAAATACTTTGTATAAGCCACACAAGCAAGAAAGAAATGTTAGGCAACTGTAACACTCAGCCTCTCTATTCGGTACATAAAACGGTGAAAACCCCTGAGACCTGATCTAACTGAAATTACCCCTCATTCCAAAAGACAAACTATGAGCAACATACATAATGTTTTTATGAATCAAGTCTTGTCCTCTTTATCCAAAAGGATGAGCAAGTAAATACTTCCATCGCTCTTTTTAACGCGGAAATACTCCAGCACTTAACACGGCTACCAACAGCAAGGAAAGTCTAAGAAAATACGTTTCAAATCAAAATCATCCAAACGAAAAATCATATATTCTCAATTCAAGGTTAATGAGACCGGGGGAGGGGGGGTATGGGAGGAGGAAAAGAGGGAGCCGCTTCACCCTCGAAGACACGTTTTTTGCCTATTTCCATTACATCCGATTGTTGTATCGGGAGTTCTAAGGACTTGAAGACCCTGGTTATGTCCAGGCTTCCTGTTTTAAGGATGGAGGGGAGAAGGGTGTGAAAGAAAATCAATACTTACTGCTAACTTTCATGCTGCCAAACGCTGAAGGCTGCTGCACTGGCTTGCAGCTCTCCGCAAAGGAGGTGGTTCTGGGCCGCCCTGACATGATCACTCTTCCCGAATCACCTTCTTTTCCTTCCTTCCTCCTTTTCTTCCTTTTGTTGTACGTTGGGATGTCAGGTTAATGACAAATGCAGCATCAAGTTCTCCCACAAGAAAAAAGAAAAAAAAAAAAAAGACTTCGTTCTGCTTTTTTTTCTTTTCTTCCACTCCTTTTGTAATAGCTATTTAAAAAAAACGAGCGATGTATTTCTCCTTCAAGACAGATCCGTATGGGTATTTAACATAGATGATTAGGGACTAAGGGGGTGGAAAATACAATTCATTCCCCTCCCTTTCCTTGGAGGGGAGAAAAGGAAAGGGGGGGGGGGGGAGGAGGGATCCTAAATATATTTATCTATATATATATGTATATATATCTCACGCGAAACGGGGACAAATACTTGATTGAAAATAAGTACTTTGAATATTATATTTTCCTCGGGGATTTTTTTTTTTTTCCGAGTCAATGAAGAAGGGAAGCGGCGGAAGGATCACGAGTCTCACGCTTGAAAAGAAGGGGGGATGGGAGGGAAGGAGGGAGGGAGGGAGAGGGAGGGGGTGGCTCGGAGATGCGACGGGAAGCGCTGCGGCTCGGGCAGCGGCGGGATCCGGCGGGCTGACGGCCGGGGCCCGGCGAACGGGAGGGCGGCGGAGCGGCGAGTCAGTCAGAGGCGGGCGGCGTCGGCGGCTCCTCTCCTCATTGCGCCAGGCGCAGCTGCGGGCGGCGGCTGGATCCAGCGGCCATGGCGGCGGTGGCGGTGGCGGCGGCGGAGGCAGCTCCCTTCAGATCCCCGGCAGCGGCTCCTCGACTGCTCCCCATACGCCGGGGACATGGGAACCCGGCAACCGCTTCGGTCCCTCGGGGCCCCCTCCCCCGTCCACGGCACCAGCGCGGCCGCCCTCCCGCCCCTCGCCTCTGCTCGGTGCCTGCTCAGGAAGTGTCCGCGCTTTGCTCCCAGTCCGGAGCCCTGTCAGCGGCTGTGGGGCCGACTCCTCCTTGCTTCCTTCCTTCCTGCCTTCCTTTGTCACTCGGCCCGGACGACGGCGGCGGCGGCGGCGGCAACACCAGCCCGCATTCGCCCGGGTCAGGGGCTGCTGTGTGTGAGGAGCGCCGTCTGCGCAGCCGCCTAGCTCTACCCCGCTACCCCTCCCCCGTCCACCTCGTCCTCCGCCTCCTTCCTCCCCCACCCAGTCGTACACCGCCCAGCGCCCCGTCGGCCGCGTAACAGGCGTCTGGGAATCGCCGGCCGAGCCCCGCGCCCGCCCGCTTCGGTCGCGGAGCCGAAGCCCGAGCAAGAGCCAATCACGGGCGTCGTTTTTTTAGCTGCTTCGCCCGGAAAGAGCCGATAGACCTAAGGAACCAATTAGAATCTGTCTTTGGAAATCCACGCCCAAAGAGCGGAAAATACCGAAGACACCCGAAGGAGAAGAAGGTGGGGGTGCGCCTTGTTCGGAGGAGAAAGGCGATAATGGCCACAATGGCCAATCAGAGTCCGCCGGCCCTCAAGAAAAATGCTTGAAGAGTTCAGAACGGTGAAACCCGGGGTTCTGGGGGAAACAGCACCGGCTGGACCCGTGGCCGCCTTGTAATTGGCCAAAAACTCCGTTGGGAGTGTGCCTCCCTCGCTGATTGGTGAATGGAAGGGGGCTTCCGAGGACAGTCTGGCCAATCAGAATGCCTCCTCCCTCTCCAAGGCGGGGCAAAGAAGACAGCAAGGGGGGGGGGGCGTCTATAAACTGCCTTCTCATTGGCTGGAAGCTTTGGAGCCCGGAGTTGGGGCTAAAAGGAAAGGGAGGGAGGACGAAACCGCTACGGTAGCCAATCGGTACTCACTGCCGTCCAATCGCAAGACCTAGCAGCGCTGTGATTGGCCCTCAGCCTCCGGCGGCGGTCCCCGGAGTCCCGAGCAGCTCGACTGGGGCCGCGGCGGACGGTGAAACGGGCTCGCCTGCGGCTGCAGCTACCCTGGGGCCTGCGGCTGCTGCCACACCTTGTGGAAACCGCAAATAGGGAGTGCGGGCTCTCCGCACGGCCGGTCCGAAACTACTGCGGTCGGCGGGGCGGGGCTCGGAGCGCTCGGGCGAGCACAGGGGTTAGGGCCCCTCCCCGCTCGCTGGAGGCTCCCAGCTGGGCGCGGCTAATTTTGCGCGCCCCGGACTTCCCTCCGCCTGGGATAGTGCCTCCCGAGTGCCAGTGTCTTTCCTGAAAAGTCCAGATGCATGCTCGATGCCTCCCAGGCCGGGAGCGAGCTCTCTGACGCTAAAGTAGGAACAAAGCTCTCAGAAGCGCCCCGGGGCGGCCGCGCCCCGCCCCGCCCTCCCCGCCGCGGGGGCCATTGGGCTGAGGCCGGGCGCGCCAGGGCGCGCGCGGGCGGGCGGGCCTTGTGGGAACGCCCCTGAGAAATGAGCTCATGCTGGATGCGCGCGCTCCCCGGGCACTGCCGCCTGGCGCTCCCCCGGCCCCGAAATCAGGTGAGGGGAAGTATTTTCAGGTCGGATATCCTGAAACCTCCGAGGACACGGGGGTCAGAACATCCCTTAATAGCTTTTGGTCCTTTGGAACATAGGGTGATATAAGGCCGGTGCTTATTGTTCTACAGAAAACCCAACTCCTTTGGTTTGCGCCTGAGAGCAGTGAGGCATGGCTACGTCTGGATAGCAGAAAAAGTAACACGGACAGTTGCCATCCAGATGGTGATCCCGTGGTGCCTGTAATTTCCACCGGTACAGTCATCTCTTTCTATTAGGATGCTATCTCCAGAACGCACATGTAAAAAACACTGACAGCGAGTCCGGTCACCTACCTGCTGCTGGTTGGAAAAACTGATGAGAGAGAGAAGAAAGGAAGCTTTGGTGGGAGGCCAGGCAAGGTCTAGCTAGAGTTTGCAGACAGAGGTCTGCAGGGGTGAGAAAGTACAACCGAGTGAAACTGGTCGGGTGGGAGACAATGGGGAGTGATAAGTAATGTTGCAAACTGGAGTGTCCATGCTGTAACTGAAGGGAGCAGCTGTTCAGCTCTAGCAGAATGTTGCCTTCAGGAATGTGGGTCTTGTGTTTTTTGAGATATTCTAAGTTTTTGTGTTTTGTTTTCTCTTAAGAGAAACCCTAAAGCTGGATTTTTGTGTGAACTCTCTTGATTTTTACATTTTGCCAACCAGTGAAGGCCAAACTAAAAACATCCTGGGGCAGATGTGGCCCAACATGCAATCAATTTGTAATTTCAAACCTGCACATGGGTTTTTATATCCCAAGAGCAGTAGTGGCTCGGAATTAAGAGAGAGCATGAGGTCTCTGGGTATCATGGAGGGGAGTAAAGAATGTTAAAAGCAAACACAGTACGTGGCAACTTTACCAGATTGAATGTTGCCTCTCCATCCAAACTATTATTATGAAAGACCTTGTCACTGGTCTTTAAAATGCTGGTGAGGCAAGGCTTTAAATCCTGCCTTCCTTTTTATTCCCCATCCTTACTCCCAATTATACCAGCAGGAAAGTGAATAACAAATGTTTAGGTTATACAAATTGGAAACATGGCTATTTTGTAGATAATGAAGTACAAAAATAGGCTACCATAAGGCTATGATTAGTAGCTTTACTGTTGCTGCCTTCAAATATTTTGAACTGATACTGTTTAAAAAAAAAAAATCTCACCAATACTGGGAAATTGTATAGGAAGAAAAAAAGTATATCAGTTTAGAATTAGGACTTCAAGTTTATAAGAAAATACAGAAGTAATGAAATTAACATTCAATGATAGTTTCTCTAAACTTTCAAATTCTTGCTCTACCTTCCCAACTGCTGTCAACCACTTATCTGTTTATAATAATTTCAATAGTTAATATTTACTGAGTGTTTACAATGTGCCAGACACTGTTCTTAAGTGTTTCACACATGCTATTATCTCAAATTGATAATCTTATGGTGCAAGTACTGTTATTACCTCTGCTTTTCAGTTGAAGAAACTGAGGGCCAGGGAACTTTACTTAGGAACTTTCTAGGTCCACAGAGCTAAGGGAGCAGAAGAACCAGGATTCATATTCCCTGGTCTTAACTTCTACTCCATACTTCTCACGAATACAGTTCCCACCTCTCCTGGTATACCTTACTTTATCTTAAAGTCTAAGCCTTATGTCTTGAACTGTGTTCCTGGATGTGAATATGTCCTCTAGTTTAGTTTCCTTCAGCATTTATCAGATTGTCCCTTGCAAAGATCAGTGATTCAGAGCTACAGTAATAATAAGCCAAAGAATTAGAAAAAGATAAATGTAGGAAAGCTGAGTGGTACAGAATAGGCAAATAGTATATATAGTAGGGAAAAGTAAGAGATTGTGTCCACAAGATAATAGTTACAAATTAAAATGAATCGTGAATTAGCTTACATAGTAATAACAAGGACAGACATATCAGAGAATTTGGGGGTCCCTGACCATCACAATAAAGTGAGACCTAACCTTTTTGTTGGTAAGATAAGGTAATACCTAGACTGTAGGTTCGATCCCTGGTCAGAGTACATATGGAAAGCAACAGATCGGTCTCTCTCTGTCTTTCTCCCTCCCCACCCCACCTCTCTCTCTCTCTCTCTCTCTCTCTCTCTCTCTCTCTCTCTCTCTCTCTATCTCTATCTCTCTTTCTCTCCCCCCTTTCTAAAATCAATTAAAAAACAAACAAAACACTTTAAAAAAGTAAGACCTCAGGAAAAAAAAGAAAAGTAGCATTGTAAAATTGCTCAATTTAATTATGAGTTAACAACTTAAACTTAAGAGGCACTCTGTCAATAACTTGAAGCTAAACAGGCACTTTCAGAAAAATTCGAGGAGGCAATTTCAGGGCTGAGCAGAAGGCAGAATAGAAAAACAGGGCATCTTTAAAAGCTCTGAAGCAGCAGCAGAAATTTCCTCCTCCCTAGGTAAGCTTTGATGCCAAAAAGAGGTTGGCTGTTACTGACATGCAATATATCATATAAAGGGGTCAAATTATGTCAAAGTAAAGGAGATGAAGTGAACTCATTGACTGTACTAGAAATCATCAGCATGAGCCATTTTAAAAATTGTATGTGTTGATCAATAATAAAAGTTAACTCACCCATGTACTGTGTTAGGTGTTTGGGGCATATAATCCCCCTAATATAGTAGATAAATTTTTTTTCTGTTTTACTGATGAATAAACTGAGAGACAAGAGAAGTAAGTTGCTCACATTTACACAGCTAGAATGTGGTGGTCAAACCTGTAGCTTAACTCTTGTATCCTAGCAATTGAAATTTATCCTTCAAAAATCATTCAAAAGATGTAATTTAAAAAAAAACACACACACACAAACTACTCAAATCCACTTAGTGAGCATTTATGCATCTCCTGATCTCTTTGTTGGTCAGTGTGCCACACTATAGGAATACAGAAGCACAAAGATAAGTAAAAACTATTCAGAAATAACTACTGCCTTGCTCCAATCTTAGAGGAACTCTCATAGAATGGAAACATGTAAAGAGACAACACCAGAATGTGACTATGCATCTGTGACTGTTAATAATGGGGAGCAGTGACAAGAAAAACAAGTTTGGGGCCTTAATTAAAAATTATTTTCAAAATATTATACTTCTTATTTTTATTCTTGTGTATGTCTCATATGCATATCATACTGTTCAAGACTAGATGTTTTATAAATACACAGAGTATGTTGGAGCTGGATATTGAAAATTTTTTACTAGTAGGGTATGAGATAAAAATATTTCATAGACTACTACTTTAAATAAAGATTAATTTCCCAGATGCATGAAGGAAAGAATATCCCTGGCAAAGAGAACGGGTTATACAATGGCAAAATGTATGTAACAATGTATTCTGATTGCTGGGGATAGTTTGAAATTATGTAGTATATAAGATCTTGATCTAGAGAAAGTAAAGAAAGACAGTATTGGATAACAGAAGTGTAGTTAAGTAAATTATGTTGCATTAAGTCCATATTATGTAGCCAAAAACTAATAGCAACTTAAAAATAATACTAATTTAATAATAAAGAACTTCAGATTGTATATTATATTTCCAAGTCTATAAACTACATATATGTACATTTGAATCAAATTGAAAAGGATTGCCCAGCCAGTGTGGGTAAGTGGTTGAGCATTCACCCAAGAACCAAGAGGTCAATGTTAGATTCCCAGTCAGGGACATGCCTGGGTTTTGGACTCAATCCCCGATAAGAGGCATGGAGGAGGAAGCCGATGGATGATTCTCTGTCATCATTGATGTTTCTATCTCTCTCCCACTCCCTTTCTGAAATCAATAAAAACCTATTAAAAAAAAAAAAAAAAGATTGTGCCCTAGCTGCTTTGGCTCAGTGGATAAAGCGTCGGCCTGCCGACTGAAGGATCCCGTTTTCAATCCAGTGGAGGGCATGTACTTTGATTGCAAGCTCCTCCACAGCCCAAACCCTGGTCAGGGCATGTACAGAAGGCAACCAATCCATGTGTTTCTCCCACATTCATATTTCTTTCTGTCTTTCCCTTTCCCACTCTCTGAAAAATCAGTAGAAAAAGATCCTCAGGTGAGGATTTTTTTTAAAAGATTGAAAAGGATAGCAGAAATTAGAATAATTTTGTTAATATATTGGCATATTTAATTATAGGTGAAAATATTCACTTTAAATGTTATTAATATTTTTACAATAAATTTGCTTGTTTGAGTTTAAAAAAAATTGACCCCCAAAATAATTCATTTTTATATCGTGGTTCACATATTCCTCAGAAAACCTCTGATTACATGGACTTCTTAATAAAAACAAATTTCTCAGCAAAGCTTTTCAACACTAACACTTTATTGCTAATCCTTTATAATATTAGTTAAGTTAATAAAACTAGCCAATATTTATTGAGTACATACTATATGCAAAACATGTATCTGATATAAAGAAGTACATGAACAATGGGAGTGGCTTTGTGCCCTTGGGGAGCTTTTCTTTCGGGGAAATAAACACATGAAAAGTTAAATAAATAATTATTAAAAATCACATTTTGAATCCGTAAACAAGTTGTCAGCAGAGCATCGTTTGTTAATATGCTGTCCTATTTTTAATAGGTGAATAAAGGACACTTCAATCTAAAGTGGATCTTAAAGAAGTAGTAGGATTTAGAGATGAAGTAAGGACAGAGGAGTTAAATTATCTTCCACCACTTCATTTCTAACCCATGACACAAACCCCCACTCTTCATAATCTCTTAGGTGGGTGGAGCTGTCAGAGCAATTAAGAACAGTGTGAGTCTGTTCATCTAACTTCAGGAAAACCTGCCCGGCTAGAACAAAAGCTGATGGAGGAAACTAATGGATAAAAGGTTTAAAAAGTAGTGTGAGGCCAGATTTGACAGAGCTTTGAATGTTTCACCAAGAAATCTAGGTTTTGTCTTCTAAACAGGAGAATTGTGGGAAGTATTTTAATAAATGTAAGGCATTGTCACTGTAGGCATCTGTGGAGAAGGAACAGACTTTTCTCTGCCTTCAAGGTTTTTCTGACTGGTCTATAGTCAAATAGGCATAAGATGGGTTAGCAGGAGTAAATAACCAATTTAATACATATATACGTATGGGACCCCAACACAGGAGAGAATTAGAGATGTCACATGCAGGAGAGGTTCAAACATAGAAAAGGGGGTCTAGTTATATACAACATTCTGAGCTAGGGATGAGCTAATGCACATTGAGGGCTTTCAGAGGGCAGGATGAAAAGAACAGATATTTAGTAAATAAAAGATTGCTCTGCCATATAGTTGTCAAAAGGTTATTGCTAATCATCTCTTACTAGAGGCCCGGTGCACAAAATTTGTGTGTGTGTGGGGGGGGTGGGGGAGGGACGTGCCAGTTTGTCCTTCAGCTCAGCCTGCTCCCTCTCCAATCTGGGACCCCTTGAGGGATGCCCGACTGCCCGTTTAGGCCCGATCCAAGTAGGATCGGGCCTAAACGGGCAGTCGGACATCCCTCTCACAATCCAGGTCTGCTGTCTCCCAACTGCTCACCTGTCTGCATTCCTGATTGTCCCTAACCGCTTCTGCCTGCCAACCTGATCACACCCTAACCACTTCCCTGCCAGCTTGATCAATGCCTAACTGCTCCCCTGCCAGCCTCTTTGCCCCTAACTGCCCTATCCTGTAGGCCTGGTCACTCCTAACCGCCCTCCCCTGCAGGCCTGGTTCCCCCCAACTGCCCTTCCCTGCCGTCCTGGTCACTCCCAACTTCCCTCCTCTGCCAGCTTGGTTACTCCTAACTGCCGTCCCCTGCAGGCTTGATCACCCCCAACTGCCCTCCCTTACAGGCCTGGTCCCTCCCAACTGGCCTCCCCTGCTAGCCATCTGGTGGTGGCCATCTTGTGTCCACATGGGGGCAGGCTCATGTGACCACATGGGGGCAGTCATCTTGTGTGTTGCAATGATGGTCAATCTGCATATTACTCTTTTATTAGATAGGATAGAGGCCTGGTGCATGGGTGGGGGCCAGCTGGTTTGCCCTGAAGGGTGTCCCAGATCAGGGTGGGTGTTCCTTTGGGGGCGAGGGATGGCATGGGCAAGGGGCCTGTGGTGGTTTGCAGGCTGGCCACACACCCCCAGCGACCCTAGGGGAGGCCATGGGATTTATTTATCTTCTACAATTGAAACTTTGTAGCCTGAAGCAGAGCCAAGCCTTCAGCTCACACAGCCATTGAAACTTTGTTGCCTTAAGCAGAGACCTCTGCAGGCCAGGCTTTGTGGGAAGGCTGGCTTCTCCCATTGCCAGGAACAATCCAAGCCTCCCTCCTGCTCTCTCTGTGGCTGTAGCCATCTTGGTTGGGTTAATTTGCATACTCGCTCTGATTGGCTGGTGAGCATGGCTGGTGGGCGTGGTTTGGTATAGCAGCTGTAGGGTCAATTTGCATATTACTCTTTTATTAAATAGGATTATGGGTAAGGCCCCTAATTCAAGTCCTTCTAGGCAGTTACAAGGAAGGGCAAAAGTTTCTTTTGAGCCTGAAGCTAAAATTGCCTTTAGTTCAAAACTGCAGAAGCAGTTTGGGGTGACTCATTCTGAACCCCCAGAAAAGCCTCTGAGGTAACATACGCTGTGTATTTTTTCCTATTGCTCAAAATGTGTTCAGGGTAACAAGACACAGCATACTTGGTCATGCTTTTTATAACCAGTAAGGTGTGTCCAAATGGGAAAGTAATGGATGACTACCCAAAAAGAAGAGGGACAGTGTTAGAAACATTGCCACTATAAAATGAACTTTGTATTACAAGCTTCATATCACTTAATTTGACAGATCACTTAATTATTCCAACATCTAAAAAAGCATACTACCTATCTAATAAAAGGGTAATATGCAAATTAACTGTCACTCCATCACAAAGATGGTGGCACCCATAGCCACAAGATAGCAGCGCCCAGTCCTCTCAGCCCCACCGGAGTCCTCCAGTCCTGGGGGCTTTGGAGGGGT
>JAAGEH010000286.1:1000850-1064517 GCA_011751065.1 Lasiurus cinereus | reverse complement strand
TCTTGCTACTACTGCTACCACCAGTCTGAGCCTCAGCCCTTCGCAGCTGCCCACAGCTGCCTGAGTCTTGGCCCCCTTGCAGCCGCTGTGGTTTTGTCTGGAAGGATGTCTGGAAGAGGTCCACTCTAATTAGCATATTACCCTTTTATTAGTATAGATTTGGGAACCATTACAACGACGCAGAACTTAAAGAAAACACATGGTGTTGGCCAGTTTGGCTTAATGGAGAGAGCATCGGCCTGTGGACTGAAGGGTCCCAGGTTTGATTCTGGTCAGGGGCACATGCCTGGGTTGCAGGCTCAATCCCCAGTTAGGGGGCTGTGGGAGGCAGCTGATCAGTAATTCTTATCATTGATGTTTCTATCTCTCCCTCTCCTTTCTCTCTGAAATCAATGAAAAAAAGAAAACACATGATCTTCACTTTGGCTTTGTCATTTTACAATATCCTTTGTGCAGTATTTTAATTTCCCTCAACTTTCCTTTACCCACACTTAAAATGCAATCTATTTTAGAGAAGATGATCAGGAAAGTGATTCTAGTGGTAGAAGTTGTTTGTTTTTTTGGAAGGGATGGGATCATGAAAATATTTAAAAATTGAGCATGGTGATAGTTGTACACTCTGAATTTACTTAAAAAAAACAGTTCATTGTACACTTTAGGTGACATGTACAGTATATGAATTACATCTCAACAAAGCTGTTCTTTTATTTCTTTTTAAATAAAGACCAGTCTTATAATCAATTGCAGATGTTTTCAGAGGCTCCCAGGATTTGCTTACCATATCCCAAACCACGGCTATAACTCCCAACCATCCTGGTGGATCTGGATGGTGTGGTTTACAAAGGAGAAGGTGACAAGAGGCTTGTAGAATTTCTGCAACCCCATTCCTGTGGTCTCCTCATAGGAAATGGCACCAGGGCCATTTCCACTGTGCCAGCCCTACTTCCTTTAACCAGTTGGGCAAAAGAATCCTGCATGCTCTGACCAGAAAAGTGCATTCTCTTTTAGATGACCTGAATGCTTTTTTTAAGGTTGTTTTATGGATTCAAAAGAATAAACAGAGATGTGGAAAGTTTTTGTCGAAATCCTTTTACATGGTTCTACCAGTCTCATGGGAAGTGGAAGGTGGCTCTGAATTCATCCCAATGGGTGTCTTTGGGCAAAAGAACCCAGAATGGCACAGCTCCTGCAGGATGCTCTACACACTTCCCTGTCAGGACTCAGGGGACTTGAGGGTGAGCGAGGCAGTGATGCCAGCGCAGGACCCGGGAGAAGGTAGCACTTTCTATGTTGCCCAGGCCCACGTGGACTGCAGCTGCACCTGCCGAGGTGGGCAGGGTGTTTCTGCTGTTTTGTTTTGGTCTGGCCTCCACCCCGTCATCCATTGACCCATGCCTGCACTGAGACTGTTAACGGTTCGATGATCCTACTTTTTGGTGGACGATGGATGTACTCCCACCTCCCGGAGACTGGCAATTAGACACTGGTGGCTTCCGAGTTACTCTCAGGGAGAGTGTGGCCCTAGGTCCAGGACAGACTTGGGCATCCTTGGCTAGGAGACCTCCCTAGGCTGGTGGTTTGAAGGCCGGCCATGTCTCTGAATGTGGTGGGGGTCCCCTTTGGGGCACTGGCTGGCCTGGAATAGGAGCCACCCACAGTTTGAAGGCTGACCAGGCTCCTTGATGATGGCAGGGATCCCCTCTGGGGTGTTGAAAAATGATATGGGGGACTAGAGGTCATCAGGGGTTTGAAAGCCAGCTACATCCCGATCCAAGCGGGGCTCCCTCAGCTCCCTAGCCTGCTATTCAGTCATCCATCCAGTAGTTTGGTCGTGATGGCCCTGGCTTTTTGTATATTAAGATTGCATATGCATTAGTAATGTCCAGTACTTGAATATAAAAATAATTTAGGAAAATCATCATTTCTCTAAATAATTGTTACTATTTTAGGAGCATTCAAGAGTCTCTGGAAAATACAGATTTTCTTTCTCTTGGAATCAACATGTCTGATACAGTTGAACACATCCTTCTGTCTGCATATATTCTTCTACTTTCTCTAGCCATTTCTTTACTCTTTGAATACAATTTTCACATTTAGTCTGTTATCAAACATGATCAAATTAGCCCTAGCCAGTTTGGCTCAGGGGATAGAGCGTCGGCTTCCTGGCTGAAACATCCATGTTGGATTCAAGTCAAGCACATGTACTAAGTTATAAGTATCTCTGTTTCTCTCCCCATTTCTTACACTCTCTCTAAAAATCAATGGAGAAATATCCGTGGATAAGGATTATCAACAACAAAAGTGATCCAGTTATTCTGGTTTTTTTTATCATTAAATGCTTTGGCTATGATTCTATAAATTTTATTAGACTGTTTTGGAAAATCCTTGAAAAGACATACTCCTAATTGCATTAGGATATGTTTATTGTGTATCTACTATGTGCTCAGACCTGTGCCAGATATGGTGAGAAACTCATTTGCTTATAGCATATTGCAAAAACTATATTTGTTTGAAAACCTAACTATGGCCTGTTCAACTGCATTTTTAAATATTTTTAAAAATTATAAATCCTTTTAGAATTAAAAAAAAATCTCCAACAGAGCCAAGACAACTGGAACTCTAAGTGAACTATTCTGTGGAGGTTAAGCTTTTAATCTAGCATGAGAGAAGTTAAGGTGAAGTACATCTAAGCACCAGAGAAATCATTGAGTGAAAAAAATACAAGTATCAACAGGTGTCACCAAAAGAAGACATACACAGTTTGCCTTTATCTCTAATTTTCTTCCTACTTACATGGAATTACATATAGATATAAAATGTTTCTCTTATCTCAGTTGATGCAGGGCACATAGTAGGAACTCAGTAAATGTTGGCAAAATAAACAATGTAATTGCAACTGAAACAGCAAAAGCCTAATTAAAATCATTACAATTACAACTTTATAAAATATTTACATATAGATAAGGAAATGTCCAAAAATACAGTTGTTTTATTCATTTGTTGATTTTCTGAATGTTTTTTCTTACATTTAAAATGTTTCCATTATTTCTGTAATATTATTTGGATATCAATTTTTTCAAATTAGCTGCATTTAAATATAACACAATCACAACTTGGGGTGGACTCTGTCCATCACTGGGATTCAAACATGTCTTGACATATATGGCAAATTGGTGGGTTTGGGTAGAAAGACTGCCAAGAAGTGTGACTACTATTGAGGAGGAGGGTTGGCCAGATTACTTTTCGGTCAGTTTGCACTGTTACAATGCATCAACCAGTGTTCCGATTGGTCAGTGCCCATGCCATGCCAGCTATTAACCTTTGGGATGTCACTCTTGCATTGAGAGGACATTGCCTTACCTGTCTTGAAGATTCATACTCTAATGTAGCCTCATAGACTCCTCTTGGAAAGCAGTGTAAGCAGAAATAGAAGTGCCCTAAAATTTTTATTACATCACAAATTATAATCCAAAAATGAGTTATTTGGGCTTGTTTTTACTTCTGTAGGAAATACAACATAATTTTGCAGTATTTGAGACTCCAGAAAACACAGAAGTATTTTGATTCCTTGAGGGCCATGTGGAGATAATGAAAATTTCCAGTAGAAGGTGGCTTACTGGAGCTGGATCAGCAATGAGTACTAGAAGTGTTTAAAGACAAGACACCTCAACAGCTGACATCCGTGTGGCTGCAGATAAGACTTGGTTTTGATCCCATGTAAAACGCTGTCTAAAGAATCTTAGAAATAATGGAACCTTGCAAGGACCTGGAGGTCCTACATCAGCAGGCAAAGGCAGGAATCATTGAAATGTGGGTTATAAAACGATTGTTAATAAATTGATAATTGTGGCTTTTAGTTTGTAAAGGATAAGATGTAAGAATTGAATCTGCCATTTCCTTACTTCAGTGGTTCCCATTTCCACACACTTATTTGTTTGAGCATTTCATAAAACTGAGGGTACTCTAATGGTTGTTTTGAAATACAAGGTATATTTTTAATAACATGACCCATTAATGTGAGTTAAATACAATTCTTCATCTGGTGTTCAACCAAACAGTGGTGTGTTCCAATACTGGGAGAAAAATTAGCTGAACTGAATTTATTGGTATTTTAGGTCCTTTATAAGGTTTGAATGTATGTGATTTGCACCTAAAATGCTGTTTTTAGAACCTAAACGTTTTCAGAAAGGAAACTCCAGGGTTTTACTTTTCCTTTACTGCTTAATAGTTTATAATGAACATTATAGTATTGAACATGTACCGAAATGAGTGAGGTAGACTAGACAGGTAATATTACTTCATTTTATAGATTTTTTAATTGGAGGCAAAAATAACTATAATTAGCTTTTCTGGCTCATTTTTACTACACTGATCAAGTATATTCATTGAGCAGCCACAGATATATGGTATTTTATTATATTCTTGGAATAATATTTTAAAAATGCATGAAAGTGAGTAGGTAAAAGAAGTCTCATAAAATGAGAATAGTTTATAATCTGACATCATTTTTTAAATAAAATTTTCATGTACCTTCTTTTTCTCATTAGTTTATTTACTCCCTTTATGTGTTATACTGATTGGTATTTAATCCTATCTAATAAAAGAGTAATATGCAAATTGACTGTACCTCTGCTACACCTACAAGCCATGCCCACCAGCCAATCAGAGCGAGTATGCAAATTAACTCAACCAAGATGGCTATGGCCACAGAGAGAGCAGGAGAGAGGCTTGGGTTGCCCCTGGCGATGGAGGAAGCCAAGCTTTCCGTACACCCTGGTGGACCAAGGCCTCCACTTAAGGCAACAAAGTTTCAATGGCTGTGCCAGCTGAAGGCTTGGCTCTGCTCCAGGCTACAAAGTTTCAATTGTAGGAGATAAATAAATCTCAGATACCAGGGCCAACGCTTGGGTCGCCGGGAGGCATGGCTAGCCTGCAAACAACTACAGGCCCCTCGCCCAAGCTACCCTACGCCCCAAGGGAACCTCCACCCTGATTCGGGACACCCTTCAGGGCAAACCAGCTGGCCCCTACTCATGCACCAGGCCTCTATCCTATCTAATAAAAGAGTAATATGCAGATTGATCATCACTCTAACACATAAGATGGCTGCCCCCATGTAGTCACAAGATCCTTCCCCCATGTGGACACAAGATGGCCACCACCAGATGTCCAGCAGGGGAGGCCAGTTGGGAGGGACCATGCCTGTAAGGGAGGGCAGTTGGGGGTGATCAAAGCCAGCAGAGGAGGGAAGTTGGAGATGACCAGGCCTGCAGGGAAGGGCAATTGCGGGAGGACCCTGGCTTGCAGGGGAGGGCAGTTGAGGGTGACCAGGCCCACAGGGGAGGGCAGTTAGGGGTAAACAGTCTGGCAGGGGAGCTGTTAGGCATCAATCAGGCTGGCAGGGGAATGGTTAGGGGGTGATCAGGCTGGCAGGCAGAAGCGGTTAGAGGCAATCAGGAAGGCAGGCAGGTGAACAGTTGGGAGCCAACTGTCCTGGATTGTGAGAGGGATGTCTGACTGCCTGTTGAGGCCCGATCCTCAGACATTTCTCAAGGAGTCCCAGATTGGAGAGGGAGCAGGCTGGGCTGAAGGACACCCTCCCCACCCCTGCACGAATTTCATGCACCAGGTCTCTAGTAATTGTATAAAAATAGATAGATGCCTTGGAAGACAATACTTGGAGTATAGAACAATGTCAATGGCATCTGATATATGAATCACAGGGTTTTTTTTTTAAAAAAGAAAAGATGTACATATAGAATCCCACCAGATATGAAGTATTGTTCCAACTAGTGTGTGTGTGTGTGTGTGTGTGTGTGTGTGTGTGTGTGTGTATTCAGGAGATAGCTGATAAACTTGAGAATGGAATGCTCTACTGGCCATACTCATCTTGCACACCTACTCCTGTGGATAGAGTAATGTCCCCACAAGAAAGAGGAATTCTGTTGCAAAAGTAAGAAAGAAGAAAAAGGGGGTTAGGGGCAGTACTGGGACAGCACACCGAAAAGACCAAAACTACAGTTACCCTAAACAACTAGAGGTCTGTTTAGGTAATAAATTTCAGTGAGAGATTTGCCACATCCAGAAAGCAGCAGGAGGTACAAGGCCAGTGCCTAAAAGGAAATCTGGAGCTGTTTCAAGAGAACAAGAATTGCTGAAACTGGTTTGGTTTAGTGAATAGAGCATCAGCCTGTGGACTAAAAGGTCCCAGATTCGATTCTGGTCAAGGGCATGTACCTTGGTTGCAAGCACATCTCCAATGAGAGGCGTGCAGGAGGCAGCTGATCGATGTCTCTCTCTCATCGATGTTTCTCTCTATCCATCTCCCTTCCTCTCTGTAAAAAATCAATAAAAAATATATATTAATAAAGAGAGGGAACAAGGATTATCCATGAGACACTGATCACTAACTCTGTAAGGGTGAATGAAGCATCTGAGAAACAGTGGGATTATAACAGAGAGTTGAGATGTTGACTCCCTCTCATTTTTAAAGGTTATGAAGATGTGGAAATAGAAAGAATGTTCAAGAGGGTAAGCAGTAGATCATTATATCATTTTTTAAAAGACTGCAAAATGATATATTAACATTGGAAACTTATTAGAGTCCTCTATAACTATGTAGAGTCTAAATTATGAAGATGAGTTCAGGTTGCATAGCAATTTGAAATACATAAAAGAAAATTTAAGATATAGGTTTCGAAATAGGGAAGAGTACACTAAGAAAATATGGAGATATTAATGTTTTGGGGAGAGGCAAAACAGAAATTGTCCAGACTGACCCCCAATAGTGTCTTGGAGGAAAAACCTCAGGTCAGTATGATAGAAGCCAAGAGTTGGCATAAAGACAGGTATTCTATCTAAGGGGAGATTTGCATTACTTGCTAGTACAGTGAAAAAAAAACATGCTATTGTTTGGAAAATCCCTTATGGGGAAAATACAAATTAAATTGATGTTATTCATATTGATATTTTGTACATTTTCAGGGGGATTGGTAACCTATAGGATTTTACCAAAGACATATTAAAAGTTTATCTCCAAGTGAATGAGACAAAAGTTGCAAATTTTAGAGACTGGCTAAAACCTCATCAAGCAATCTAATAGATTTTCCCCCCTTTGGAAATTGGCCCAAGACCCAGTGAATCTTGGGACAAACTTCAGTGCTTTGACCAGGTGCCCATTTAGAAGATTGGTCCCTTGCCTTGAACTTTAATGTTGAGGCCAAAACTTATTGGCATCCAAATGAAAACTTACGAAAGAGGCCTCATGATGCTCCCTAAAGAAACAATTTGTTCCCTGCCAAAATTAGGATTACCTTACTTTACGAAGAAGATGTATACTATGCTGACAACCAAATGATGATTTGCCAAACATATCCATTGTGGATAGCAAAGGAGCCTCATATAATCCAGAAGGGAGATGGCCTTGCGGCAGTTGATGCCCTATGCTGATGCCCTATTTTGCCTGTGCTGAAGGCAAAATAGTAGGAACTGGTATTGCACTAACTTAATTACCTGGCAAGTCAGAACCCACTGTAGTAGAGATAAACCCTTGAGTGGGGTTTTAAGCCCTACGTGTGAAGCCCTAGTGTAGGCATAGCAAAAATGAGGACCTGTGGCACCATGTACTCCATTTCTGTATCCATGGCATATATGGACAATAGATAACTCAGTCTCAGGGTCTTTCTCAGTCAACAGAGAACTGTAAGTAGGCACCACTTATCATTGGGAATTGTTAGGTCATTTAAAAGCCATTTTTAAAAGTTTTTTTATTGAATTTATTGGGGTGACATTGGTTTATAAAATGATATAGCATTCAGATGTACAATTCTATAATACATCATCTGTATAGTGTATTGTGTGTTCACCAAAGTCAAGTCTCCTTCCATTAACATGTATCCCCTCTTTACCCTCTTCTGTCTCCCCTAACTCTCTTTCCCTCTGGTAATCATCATCTATGAGGTGTTTTGTGTTTCAGTGTGTGTGTGGTTTTTTTTTGCTAATCCCTTTATTTTTTCACGTAGCCCACCAACCCTCCTCCCCTTTAACATTGTTCAGTCTGTTCTCTGTATCTATGAGCCTGTTGCTATTTTGTTTGTTTATTTTGATTACTAGATTCCATATATAAGTGAAATCATATAGTATTTGTCTTTCTCAGATTGGCTTATTTCACTTAGCATAGTGCTCTCAAGGTCCATCCATGTTAGCATGGATAAAACCTATATCTTTGCCTGTGGATTGCTCCCATATGACAGAGACCTAGCCTACCTTCAGGTGAGAGGAAAATAATTTTAAAAAGCACTTGACTGTGGGAGGGCTTTCACCTCCCAAGAGATGAAACTGAGTCAATGTACACTCATGAGGATGTCCAGAAAGTCAGGGACCCACTTGCCATTCGGCTAACCCCAGAGGGTGGACTTCCATGTTTCATTCATTACTCATGCCCACTGCCCAAGAATACCTTCTCTGGGTAGCCATCAGTTGAGCAAATCTTTCCATAATGAAATGCTAATGTGGCCAGGTTGCCTAAAAGAGTCTGTGGTCAGTTGCTTCTTGGTCTTGGTTCAGGACTATTTCTAGTATTTGTTGGAAAATACTTGATATTTAAGGGGATGAAATGAGGCAGCACCTGTGAAAATGGTTTGAAAGCTTTTAAAGGCCTATACTCATATAGGAGATATAGATGTGGATAATTAATGGGAAATAAAAAGCTAAGCCCTGAAATTTTCCTTAGGCTTACAATTTCTTATTTAATTGGTTCTTTTCAATATGACAGAAGTAGAATCTTTTGCCTTCTGGGAGGTAAAAATAATGAGATGTTTGCCTTAACTTTGCTATTATTGTGTATGTGTGATGCCCCTAAATCCACTCCAGCATATCGTACATACTTGTCAGATTGATCTAACTTTCATACCACTGTCATCATTTCACCCAGTTGTTCAGTAACCTAAATTGATTTCCTTCTCTACTATAGAAAATCTAAGCTCTTCAGTCTTTCATTCAAAGTCCTCCTTCAGCTACCTACCCCTGCCACTCACCCACCAGCCTCCACCACCTTCCTCATCTCTTCCTGCTTCACATTATAGAAGAAGGTACTGTTGGAGCTGGTAGTCATCAAAAAGATGGTTCATCCAAGTCTTGCATTTCATAGTCAGGGAACCTAAAACCCAGAGAGGTGAAGTGTTATGACACTTCCAAGGCTACACATAGTCAGTCCTTCCACACTGGCCAAGACAACATGCTTTTCATTCCCCACACAACTTGTCTTTCTGGACCTAAGCACTGGGATAGGATGAACAGAACTGGTACCTAGGGAACAGCATGGCATGGGATAAATGATGCATGAAGCAATATTGAGAATTTAAAACTCAATGTGCTTGCAACATGCTGTGTTTGCAAAAAATGACTTTTATATAGAATTTGTCACCCTCTTAATAGAGACTTTTCTAAAGCTGGGAATTAATCTGTAAACTTTTATTCTACTGAATTTAGAAGGGAATTTTGTAACAATTGTGGTATATCTAAATAGAATGAGTGGTTCAGGACAAGAAATGATTAACAGGTATGTCAGGGTTTCTCAGGAGAATGGCCCATGAAGTTATTACTATTTCCCAAGTTTTTTTCCTCTGAATTAAAGTTAACAAGGTCATTCCAAGGGTAACTATTGGGAAGCTCACTACAATGACTTTGTTATAACTTGTCCAACTAGAAGCTAGGAAACCACACCTTCTTTAGAAAGTTTATATAGCAGAAAATGGGAGGGAGTTCGTAATTTAAATCTTGCTGATTATCACGAATGGCAGGAAAAAGTGGAAGAAAAGCCTTGATTATAATAATATTGTTAAAGAAAATTAATGGAAGTTTTATAAATGTTCAAATATATAATGTAATTCAAATGGAACTGATCAACTTTCCATATCTGCTTTGATGAGTAGATAACAATACTTATAATGTGTGTGTTAAGTATTTGAAGATAAATTATTCCTTATAAAATATTTGAGGGTGTTTTTGTGTTTCCTTTAGTTTAAAAATCATCACCCTGGGACTTAAAAATATCCCTCATCATTATTTTTACATATACATAGACTATAGCACTTATTCAGATTATTAACAATTCCAAATAAGTTGAGTTTTAATATGTTAGCAAGGAAATGCATTAGTCTAAATGTACAGGTTCAGATTTAGTACTTTTCAGACTTTCTCTCTCTCTCCCTCTCTCTCTCTCTCTCTCTCTCTCTCTCTCTCTCTCTCTCTCTCTCTCTCTCACACACACACACACACACACACACACACACACACACACACCTTTTGCAATAGAAGCTGCCCAAAACAAAGGTCAAAGGAGCAGACTTTGTCCTCTGCTCCACAAAATGGAAAAATGGTTGTTTGTTTTAATACAAACTTGCACTCCCCTCCACGCACACATGTGCACACACACCAAAATCCTTAAGTAACTGACTTTTCAGGAAGGTGCTTCATTTTATCCGTGGCTCCCCTTTCTCCTATACCTGGCAGAGATTTAGCAAGAGCCCTCCATCACCCAGGGTGTGAGGCAGTGTTTGCTTGTGCTATATTATTTAGGAAAGACTTTAGAGGTCCTGTCACCCGATGAGGAGAAGTGGTTTCACTTTGCATAAGCAAACCCTGATAAATGTTTGTTATATTGAATTTGTTGACTATTGAAATGAGAACTCTTTGTAACTGAAGAGTTCTATGTAAATATAATGTACTAATAATGTAGAGATCAATGTTAGGCAATCAGTCCCTTGATATATAGTTCATTTAAGTCCAAGATTCCAGAAAAGCAGCAAGATGTGCTTTCACAACCTCCTTCTCATAGCTTCGGCTGCTTCTCTCCGTTTATGCTAACCTCTGCAGTGAACACTATCCCCTCTCATGAGACCAAAGTAACTGATTTGTTTCAATTCTTTACTGACAATACGCCCCTTCCCCCAAAGAGCAGGGGGCGAGGGCTATCCCTTGCTGATTTTTGCTTCTTGGTCCTAACGTAGATTGAAAATCCTTTATGCTTGGCCTAGCATTTCAGGTGAGTCTTGATCCATTTCAGAGCTTGTCTTCCTGACACACAAGATGCAGAACCATGTATTGTCTTCTTACTTCTCCCCGGTGAAAGGCACATGTGACAGGCCTCAGAGCCTACCTTTATTCTGTCCCCAGCCTTTCACAGATAGAGACTCAACCTGCAGTCCCTGGCCTACCTGAGGCTCTGAGGCAGTTCCCCCAAGAGGATCAGCAGCCTCAGCCCCAACAGTCTGAAATTAGGCTTCTTGTCCATAGAACGTTAGCATTGAAGAAATGGGGCCTGTGAGGTTTTGGAGCAACAGCATCTCCAATCAGCCATACAGCTGGAAGGCAGCAGGATGTAGTGGAAAGAGCAGCAGTTAAGGAGCCAGACCTGAGTGGTTAAGGTTCATGTCCCCATCCTGGCTCTTAGCTATGTGATCTTGGGCAAATCAGTGAATCTTTCTGAACCATCTAGTTCTTTATCCATCTAGGGGAGGTTGTGTCCAATGCCCATCCCCTGCAGGGGCTCTTGTTGGTAACTATATTTAGTCCTCTATTACACTCTTTCCCAATTCAAGAAAGTAGAGGCTTCCTTCTTAATTTTATATCTCAAACTATCTTTGCCTGGTAGGATGATGTAAACTTTACCTAGTAGAAAGTAAATCACCTGCCTTCTTTTATAATTTCTGTTCAAAATTTCTTGCCTTTTTATATTCTTAAACCATACCTTTAAGCCATAAAGCTATTGGAGGACAGGAATGCATGATTAGTAATAAAAATAATGGCTAATATTTAGTGAGGACTCATTATGGGTAGGTACTGACCTAGACACTTGACATGGATTGTTGTATTTGGCCTTGCAACAATCTTATGAAGTAGGTATTAATATCATTGCCATTGCATAGAGAAAGAAACTGAGGGCTATATAGCTAGTTAAAGAGGGTAACAATAGAGTTTGGAAGAGAAAGTTCTTAGTTAAACCACTAATTTATTCTTTTTCCTACTTCAAGTAGTGCTCATGTCTAATTCACTACAGATAATAATAAGTAAATGCATTGCTTTAGTTGTTGAATATCTTCTGGGTGCAAAGCAATGATGAGAAGTTGCACTATGGATAAAAAAAAAAAAGGATAACATGGTCCCTGATATCAAGAAAACCAGAAACTGATAGAGAAGCAGACAGACAAATAGTGAATCCCAAAACAAGTAAAATACAGTAAGTGTTTTAAGAGTGCTACAGCTAAATGCCACTGGGCCCAGACGGGGGAAACAGCACATTTCAGTGGTATCCAGAAACCTTGGCTAAAAAGTTTACCTTTGAATTGACTTTCGATGGACAAGGAAGACTCTAAGAGGCAGAGAAGTGAGAGAAAGACATTCCAGGCAAAGGAACCACATAATCAAATACACTGAGTCACTGTTGACTCACTAACCTCAATGCAAGGCTTGTTCCTGGAATAGCAAGGAGTTTGGGATTTCTAAGCCTTTGTGTTCTTTGAGAAAATCCTAATTTAGTAGATGATAGCAGAAAAGCAGAATTATAAAATCTTGGGATTGAAGGGTCCCCTAAAGTCATCTAATCCAATAACTCATCCAATGCCTAAATCTCTTCTAAAACCTTCTACCAAGTGGTCACCAAAGCTAGCTTCATATTCTCCTCGGAACAGATGCTTATTAACTCCTAAGCAGCTGAGCTCATCACTTTCTGAAATTATTTATTTGTTTAGTTGCATATTGTCTATGTATCTGTCAGATTAGAACACAAGTTCCACAAGGATAAGGATTGTTTTTGCCTATCATGTATCATCAGTGCCTAGCATGGAACTGACATACAATAAATATTTGTGGAAGTGAATGCATTCCATCTCAGGACAACTCTGACATTTATAAAATTTTTAGGTGATTTCCACAAGGTAGTCTTTTACATATATGAAGACAACTATACCATCCCCCTTGTATTTTCTCCAAGTTCAATATCTCCTGTTGGTCATAAATTTCTCATGAGATATAACTTCACTATTCAGATTATTCTCTCATATAAACTCCATTTTGTCATAATTTCTTTTAATGTGTTGTTGCAAGAATGGAAAGCAGTACCCCTAACTTTGTGACACTATCCAACTAAAGAGGTGAGACCACCTCTCTTGGGTTACAGAGTGACCCAAAATGGCATTTGGTTGAGGTCCCCTTCACTTCATGTTTCTCTAATTGTCAGCTAACTACCCTCCTTTCCCACAGCCTCTACTACCCGCTGGTTTCTACTGCCAGCTCACATCTCTCCTATCTTGACTTGAACAGGTAGATTTTGAAAACCTAGCCCAAGGCCTTACATTTAGGAGGCTGTTACAATAGTCCAGGACAAAGACACAAGTACTGAACTAGTGCAGTGTGGCCAGAAAGGAAGAAACAAAGGGAGAAACATACCTCCCGCATGAACAATGGGACTTGCAATCTACTGATTTAATGACTGCTGGCACACTTTCTCAATGATCCTTCTCCTCCAGACCATGAATTAAGAGCTAAATCCCAGCCCTCGCTGGTTTGGCTCAGCCTGATAACTAGAGTCCCAGGTTTGATTCCAGGCAAGGGCATGTAACTCCGTTGCAGGCTCCTCCCGGCCTGGGCCAATTGCAACCAATCGATGTGTTTCTCTCACATCGATGTTTCTCTCTGTCTTTCCCTCTCCAATTCTCTCTAAAAACCTATGGAAAAATATCCTCAGGTGAGGATTTAAAAAAACACCAAGAATTAAGTCCCAGCTTTGCCTAACCTCACTGTCTCCAAGGTAAGAATACATCTCTTTTTAAGACTTTATATGTATGTTTTTTCTGGTTATAGTATAGAAACATATTAGAAAAAGCTAAAGGCAGCAAGATTTCTAGCCTGGATGATTAAGAGAATGGTGTTTCTGTTAACAGAGTTAGGAAATTCAAGGACCAAGTTAAAGGTGATAATGAAGCATTTGTTTTGGGACATGTTGAATTTGAAAACCTGAGAATATCTAGAAGCAAGTTGACATTTTTTAGTTCTTTGGACTTGGAGTGCAAAGATGAAAATGAAGATTTGTTAGTCATCAATAGAGATTCTTAAAGCTTTTCCCAAAGAATGAGAATGTTGAAAATCATCTAGACCAAAAAAAGATATACTAAGATCAAAACTTTTAACAATGGTTACATATAATGGGTATTTGGAGGAGGAATCTCCCAGAAAAAGTGCTCAGAGGTATGAGGAAAGCTTGATGCTGTTAATATTAGGTCTGCCAAAGCTGGGCATTATTGCAGAAAGGCAAGATAAAATCAGTCATATCAAACGTATCGCACAGCTCCTGGAGAAGAAACATGCTTAAGAGGTTACTGAGTTTATGAGTGAGGAGGTATTCTGATAATTTTGAAGAAAAATAATTCAATATAAAGTTGGAATCAGGTTTCAAATTGGTAATGTATGCACCCTTATATTCATTGCCGCCTTATTTACAGTAGCCAAGATCTGGAAACAGTCCAAGTGCCTATCAGTAGATGAGTGGATAAAAAAAGCTGTGGTACATTTACATCACGGAATACTATATGACTATAAAAAAGAAGAAACTCTTACCCTTTGCAACAGCATGGATGGACCTGGAGATTATTATAATAAGGGAAATTCGGAGAAAGACAAATATCACAAGGCAAATTATACATGGAATCTAATGAACAAAATAGGACTGGAGACATGGATGCAAGAAACAGACTGACAGATTTCAGAGGGGAAGCTGGTGTGGGGCAGGGCGGGGGGCAGGGACTAGAAGAGATTAACCAAAGACCATACATACATAACCCATGGGCAAAGATGAGGGTGGGGATGGGGAGAGGGGACAAAGAGATGAGGGAAATAGGGGACATCTGTAACAATGTGAACAATTTTTTAAAAAGGAGTAAATAGTAGCAATGGAGTCAAAGCAGTAAATGTAGACTGTTATTTTGAGAAGCTATTATATGCTGCATATAAAATAAAAAAACAAATCCATATGAGATTCATGTGACCCATATCTTCTAAAATATAATGAGGTTAATTACCACTTCTCTGTAAGTTCTAACTGACTTTAGAATTAGATATTTTATAAGCCTGATGACTGTACTAGGTAGTCAGCAAATATCACTATATAAAAGAGAAAAAATGGAAATGTATTTTTATGGATAAATTTCATTGACCCTAAATAAGGCAACTTATATTTTCTTGTCATGTTTTTTTTTTCCTGGTTCCCTTTTAGGTGTCCAATTATTACATGCCCAACAATTTTCGTTGAGATCAGTTCTCACCTAAATTCTTCCTGGACTGGGTGAACCCTTTAAACTTTAAGCCAACATAGATTTTACAGGAATTGCCACTAGGTCTGGTGAATATCTGGAACCCTTCTATATTGTCTTCTAATTCCCTAAATTGTGAACTTGTGGGAAGACCCTTCCACCCCTAGCTCCAGCCTCTATCCCACATAGACTCATAGGATGTCACTTTGGAAGTGATTTTATGGTTCTTCCAGCTCATCTCTCTCAACCTCATAGATGACTAAACTGAGGCACACAGCCGGAAAATGACTTGTTCAAAGGAGGCATTGTTACAGAGTGATTGCAGCATGGTCTTAGGGGCAGAGCTGAGTTTGAATCCCAGATTCATTATGACCTTATTGTATGACATTAGGCTAAGGCTCTTCACCTCCTGTGCCTCAGTTTTCCTGTTGGAAAATGGGGCTAAAGATCATCACACCTCCCGAAACCAGTTTGGCTCAGTGGATAGAGCATCGGCCTGCGGACTGAAGGGTCCCAGGTTTGATTCCAGTCAAGGGCACGTACCTTGGTTGTGGGCACATTCCCAGTAGGAGGTGTGCAGGAGGCAACTGATCGATGTCTCTCTCTCATTGATGTTTCTAACTCTCTGTCCCCCTCCTTTCCTGTCTGTAAAAAAATCAATAAAATATATTAAAAAAAAAAAAACAGTCATCACACCTGCCTCATGGTTGCTGTGTGTATTAATTGAATAATATGTGAAGTATCTAGTCCATGCCTAGCATGTGATAGAAACTCAAAAAATTGTCGATTCCCTCCCTTTGGTATAAGGCCCCAGAGCTAATGTGACAAAACAAACAAACAAACAAACCTCAAAGCAAACCCAGATCTTCTGACTTCCAGGCCAGAACCCTTTTCACACACACACGGCCTTTCCCTGCAAGTATGTGAAGAATTTCCAAGGGGTACAGGGGCATGGGCAGTTTTAAGTTCTATAGTTCATTAAAACCCAAAACTTCTGTAGTTTTGCTCCTCAGCTTTTTAATTGGATCCCATCTTTTCAAAAAATACCCCCTTTTTAAAGACCAGTTTTAGGTTCACAGAAAAATTGACAAGGAAAGTATTGAGATTTCCCATATACTCCCTGACCCCTGTACATGCATAGCTTCCCCATTCTCAACACCTCCCCCAACAGAGTAGTATGTTTGTTATAATTGATGAACCTACACTGACACATCATTATCACCCAAAGTTGTACCTTCTATGGGTTTGGATATACCACTATATTTTTACAGAAATATGTTATGTTTAAATTGTGTTTAAGATGCCCTTTTGAAATGTTCAGGAAATCTTTAGCAGCCCTTCATTGCAAATCCTCAGCACATCACTGCTCAATAAAGCAATTCCATTGCACAGAAGTGTTTATACCTGTTAGAATTTGTGAAGCCTGCTAGAAGAAATTCTGGTAGTTAAAAGAAATCCCTGATTGGATGAGACCATAAGAAAAGAAGGTCCTGATTATTCTGAGGGTACTGACCTCTGGGTGTGTTTGTTTATTTGCTTTGGGGGATGTCTCTCTGACCTCGTTAGGTCCCTGGAAAGAGAACAAAGGCCTCTTCTCTTTCTGATTATACCACCAGGAAGCCCAGGTAGCTGAAATGAGAATGCTTCAAATATAGGAACAGGCACATTCCCAGAGAAAAAATAGGGTAATTAAGAGCTGAACACTGGAAGAAAGGCCAACATAACAGCCCTGGAAAACAAACTGGCAACGTAAATGAAGTCCAAACAAGGTCTGTAGTGAGTGTCAAACTTAGATTTGAGTTGACTTCAGATAATCTATACTAATAAAAGGGTAATATGCTAATTAGACCTTCCAGATATCCTTCTGGACAAAACCATGGTGGCGGGCTGAGGCAGAGGTGTTTAGGGGCGTTCAGGCCAGGAGGTGAGGGCAGTTGGGGTGAGCAGGCTGGCAGAGAGGGCACTTGGAGTGATCAAGCTGGCAGGGGGGGACAGTTGGGGGCCATCCAGCCGGCCAGGGGGGCGCCGGGGGGGTGAGCAGGCTGGCAGGCAGAGTGGTTAGGGGCGATCAGCAGGCAGGTAGGTGAGCAGTTAGGAGCCAGCAGTGCCGAATTGTGGATTGAGCCTAAATCGGCAGGTGGATATCCTCTGAGGGGTCCCAGATTGGAGAGGGTGCAGGCCGGGCTGAGGGACACCCCCTTCCATACACAAATTTCATGCACTGGGCCACTAGTTTAACAATAATTAACAATGGATGAAACTAAGGTAGGATGATACTTCATTTGTACTAATTGCTCATATTTTATTATTTAAGAATTAATACATGCAAAGGTATATATTGAGAAGTCAACTTAGCCTTTTGACTAATCACTGTAACTTGAATAAATCTAGTCCAGAACAGCTACTGTTACCAGTTTCTGGTGTTACCATCTAGATATAGTCTATGAATATACAAGGTGGGGGGTGCGGTCATAAATGTAACACAATGGACACACTGTTCTACACTTAAGATTTATTTTTTAACACTATATCTTTGAGACATTTCCTATTTGTACATAAAGTTTTTTTGTTTTTTTTAAATAACAGCACAGTTTTCCATGGTGTGGAAGTGCAATTATTTATTTGACCAGTCTGAAAATTATGGATACAGTGGTACCTCGAGATACAAGTTTAATTCATTCCATAACCTTGAGGTGTGGGAAACTATGAGACGCTAGAGTCGCGGTAAACTAGTGGGTTGTGTGCAACAGGCCGATCTGGGCGATTACTCCTATCTCAAATGTTGCTCGTATTTCAAAGCAAAAATTGCTCGCTCAATGGCTCATATCTCAAAAATCTCGTATGTTAGGGCACTCGTATCTCGAGGTACCACTGTATTTAGTTTTGTTTCTAACCTTTTGCTAGCATTTTCCTACTGCTTCTTTGAAAAGTATGCCTCTTAATGGTATCTTTTAATGAATATGCTAAATAACTATCAGCTAGGAAATAACACTTCATATCTATCAAATCAACCAAATTAAAGGCTTAAATCCTTTAGTAGAAGGTCTATGGAAAAACAGGCACACTGAATGATTCTAAGAATATATTACACATATAAATTTGTCCAAGTATAATTGCAATTATTCTCAAACATAACTGTTTATCATAATTTTCTTAGAGTTGTCTTTTCTCAAATACAGATGCTTAAATGACTTTCCTGGAGATTCTGATAGAGAAAGACTGAATTGAGTTCTCTATACCTAGAAGCAAGGCTGAACAAACTGCTCTATTATCCCAACCTCAAGCTTGGATGTGCACATACTGTCAGCTACCAAAACTTCAGAGTTAGTTCTTAGGGAAATGGCCTTTTACTTGCCTTATGAATTCAACTTGATTAAATGTGTCCCTGTTATTACACATTTTAGCATTTTTAATTAAAAAAAGCACAAAGAGTTGATTATATTACACAACTATCATTGATCCTTACTTATCATTGCAAAAATATATATAGCTTTAATGCCTGTGTACATGCTAATTGGCTATTTTCCCACTTGGCTTTATTTCACTTGCACATCTAGATACACAAATATAGATCACAAAGTTATCATTTTAATAGTTATATGCAAACATTTTTACTTCACATTTTGCAAATCCCATTCCTCAAATCAGGACATTCAGGGAATGCCTGGTTTTCCCCTATTATAAATGGAGCAGATATAAATACCACTTTTAAACAATGTTTTTTTGTTTGTTTTGTTTAAATTATTTCCTTATGTATTAATAAAAGAAGGTGTACCTCAAAGAGATAAACAGACTTAATACTTTTGCCTGTATAGACTGACTGCTCTACAGGAAAATTCTAAGTTACTGTGTTCTGAGGAATGGATTTTAGCCTCTCCAGCAAGGAATTTTATTCCTTTTGTTTTAATTAATCGGGTAAATATGAAGTTTACCTCATACCTCATGGATTTATTGAGGATATTTATTAAAAGGCATTATCATGGTTTAAGTCAAGGACTCTGGCACCAGACTTCCTGGGTTCAAATTCTTCTTGAAATATGACTTTCAGTAACTTCCTTTCTTTGAGCCTCAGTATTCAGTACAACATGCCATTATGAGTGCCCAAGAGTGCCGTGAACAGTGTTAGGCTCCAGAGAGAAAACAGTAAACACAGCAGACACAGACACCATTCCTACACCACCACGCTCACAGAGTGAGGGATTCAGGCACTTCAATACTGAATGGCAGACTTGTGACAAGGGAACAGGTTGGGAAGAATGCCTTACATAAATATTTGATTGCGTTGGAGATGCTACATAAATTCTCTAAATGTTGATTTTAGGTTATATTTCTTCTCATATAGACTATTTACCCAGGAAGTCTAAGTATTTATTGCATGTGTGTATATTAGTGTTTATATTTTCCACTTTGTAAAAGCAATGCTCATTCTGTTCCAGTCACACTGGCCTCTGCTGTTCCTTGAAAAACTGAGGCATGCTCCTTCTTCAGGACCATTGATTAGCTAGCTGTTCCTTCTGGCTGGAAACTCTTCTCCCAAATGGCTTGTTCCCCCTGCTTCTTCAAGCCGCTCAGATGTCACCTTCTGTGGGAGAGGTCTTCCCTGCGGCTCTATTTAAAATTGTGAGCTTCATTGTCAGTACTCTCTACACTTCTTACCTAATTTATTTTTCTTCACTGTACAGTGCACCTCTATACTAGAAAACTTATTTTGTTAATTTTCACTCTCCACCATTAAAACACACGGCTCACAGAGTCAGGAGTGTTGTCTATTTTATTGTTTGTTAGACTCCCAATAGTTAAAATAGTGTCAGGCATTTAGTAGGAGCTCAATAAGTATTTACTGAATAAGTAAATCATCATTTATACAGAATTGATACTATGACACACCTATCATTCTGAGACTTATTTTCTAGTTAAAGGATACAGCTTAGATATTTTTCATGAGGTATATATAGAGCTTTTCATTCTTTTTAACAACTGTGTGGTTGTTCAAAGTAGTATGAACATTTTGTTTTTCATTAATAGACTTTTTTCATTTTCTTGCTATCACACACAATCTATTCTAAAAAAGGGTAATATGCTAATTAGACCTGAAAACCTTCTGGGAGACCTTCCAAATGTCCTTCTGGACAAAACCATGGTGGCGGGGTCAAGGCAGAGACGGTTAGGGGAGATCAGTCCAGGAGGGAGGGCAGTTGGGGATGATCAGGCCAGCGGGGGCTGGGGGGAAGAAGTTGGGGATGATCAGGCTAGGAGTGGGGGCAGCTAGAGGCGAGCAGGCTGGCAGGGGAAGGCAGTTGGGGGTGAGCAGGCTGGCAAGCAGAATGGTTAGGGACAATCAGTCAGACAAGCAGGTGAGCGGTAAGAAGCCAGTAGTCCTGGATTGTGAGAGGGATGTCCAACTGCCAGGATCAGGTCTAAACTGGCAGTCGGGGGATGTCCCCCAAGAGGTCTCAGATTGGAGAAGGTGCAGGCCATGCTGAGAGACACCCCCCTATGCACGAATTTTGTGCATTGAGACACTAGTCCTGTAACAAACAACATATCTATCTTTGTGTAATGATGGTTTTCTTGTAAGACTTATTTATTGCAACTATTTTTCTTTAATTTAATAAATCTTCCATTTTCTTTTTTAATTTAATAAATCTTTATTTTTCAGATTATTATAATTGTTCCTCTTTTTCCCTCATAGCTCCCCTCCACCCGGTTCCCACCCACCCTCTGCCCTTACCTCCACCCCATTGTCCTCATCCATAGGTATGCAATTTTTGTCCAGTCTCTTCCCACACCCCCCTCACCCTTTTCTCTCTGAGAATTGTCAGTTCACTCCCTTTCTCTGCTCCTGATTCTATTGTATTCACTAGTTTATTCTGTTCATCAGATTTTTAATTCACTTGATTTTTAGATTCACTTTTTGATAGATATGTATTTGTTGTTCAAAATTTTTATCTTTACCTTTTTCTTTTTTCTCTTCTTAAAGAGTACCTTTCAGCACTTCATATAATACTGGTTTGGTATTGATGAACTCCTTTAGCTTCTTCTCATCTGTGAAGCTCTTTATCGGCCCTTCAATTCTGAATGATAGTTTTGCTGGGTAGAGTAATCTTGATTATAGATTCTTGCTAATCATCACTTTGAATATTTCTTGCCACTCCCGTCTGGCCTGCATAGTTTCTGTTGAGAAATCAGTTGACAGTCATATGGGTGCTCCCCTGTAGGTAATTAACTGTTTTTCTCTTGCTGCTTTTAATATTTTCTCTTTGTTTTTTGCTCTTCGTGTTTTAATTATGATGTGTGGTGTGGTCCTCTTTGGATTCCTTTTGTTTGGGGTTCTGTGTGCTTCCTGGACTTGTAAGTCTATTTCTTTCTCCAGGTTGGGTGAGTTTTCAGTCATTATTTCTTCAAATAGGTTTTCAGTATCTTGCTCTCTCTCTTCTTCTGACATCCCCGTAATTCTGATGTTGGTGTGCTTGAAGTTGTCTTAGAGGCTCCTTACACTATCTTCAAATTTTTGGATTCTTTTTTCTTTTTGCTTTTCCTGTTGAGTGTTTCTGCTTCTTTGTATTTCAAATCTTTTACTTGATTCTTGCGTTCTTCTAGTCTGCTGTTAGGTCTCTGTATAATATTTTTACTTCAGTCAGTGTATGTTTAATTTCTAGTTGGTCCTTTTTCATATCCTCAAGGGAATCACTAAATGTATCAACCTTTTCTAAGAAATTCTTAAAAAACCTTATAACTGTGGTTTTGAACTCTATATCCAGTCATTTGTTTTCCTCCATTTCTTTCCTTTATGATCTGTTCTTTTGTCTCCGCATTTTTGCATTGTCCTATATGGCCCAGTAGCTCCGCTTCCCCAGTTACCTGAGGTGGACACTCTTGGTGCCCGCCTTTGTGGACTGTGGGTACAGCCTTGTTGTAGTTAAGTCTTGATTGTTTTTGGTATCACTGGGGGAAATTGACCTCCAGGCCAATTGGTTGTGAGGATCAGCTGTGTATATATCAGGAGAACTTCTGTACTGGAGTCAGCCTTATACGACAAGACTTGGAAAATTGCAAAAGCCTCTGTGCTCAGCTTGGATGGGGCAGAGTGTCAGGGCTGAGCAGAGACAGCTTTTGCTTCCCATCAGCCCTGCCCTATGAGGCTCCTGGGTCTGTGTCCCTTGGCAATCACTGCAGCCCTCACGTCCAGCCTTTTGTGGCTCCCCTGAGTTTCCGTGCACTCCAGGGACCCATATGAGTCTAGGTCCTCAGGGTCTTTCCCAAATCTGGAATTCAGTGCAGTCGGAACTAGAGTTCAGTGTAGTTGGGAGGTCCTGTCTTACTCCCACTAGAGAAAGCCAGTGGTACAATCCGCAGTCAGTCCCCTCTGTGTGTACTTGTGCATGCGACTCCAGACCTCTGTCTTTCGTGGCTCCCCTAAGTTTCTGTGCACTCCTCCTTTTTCCTGACAGTCCAGACTTCCCCTGTATGAGTCTTGCTTGGAACTGGGGTTCAGTGCAGTCGGAACTGGGATTCAGTGCAGGTGAGAGTTTCTGTCTCCCTCCTGCTAGAGGGAGCGAGCCAGGTATTCCACTGCCTGTCCTCTCCACGTGTGTGTCTCTGGACCTCAGCTTTTTGCAGCTCCTCTGAGTCTCCATGAGCCCCTCTCTTTCCTTCTAATTTTAGAATTTCCACTCAGCCAGCTTTCTTGAGTTCTGGATGATGTCCATTTTGTCTTTTAGCTATAGTTTTGAAATTGTACAGGCAGCAGTTTAGATGTTCACCTATGCCACCATCTCGGCTTCTCTCTGCTTCCATTTTCACATTCTGTATATGGTAAAAGCTTCAAACTGAAAATGAAAATAGATATTCCTCTTCATCCCCCAACGCCTGTTGTTTCTCACTTATCACCTCAAAGATAATTAGTGCATATGCAAGTTGATGGGACTGAAGAAAAAAGTTCATGAAATCTACTTCTCTTTACTGTAGTCAATGTCCTTTGATACTTTCATTTCTTTTCTATTCTATTGATTTTATTTCATTTCAAAGTGCTTGCAGAAGCCCTTTAAATTAATTTCACAATCACTAGTTCATTGAGACCCTCTCCCTTATCATATGTTGAACTAGTTTATAAAAGAATGCATCCATTTGTGTTTTCCTTACTGACCAGCTGTTAGCCTTTTGGAACTGGAGATCTCCCTTGAACCCAGCCCAATTAAGTAAGGTCTAGCTCTTATCCATTTTTTCCCAAGAATTGAGACCCAACCTTCATACTTGCCAAGAATAAACAGTTGGTCTCAAATCAACCTTCTGCTGCGGACGGTGACTATCTGACTTTGAATGTCACTGTCCCTGCCTTGTCTTGTCCACCAGACTGATATTAGCCCCACTTACACCCAATCTGCCTAGATAAACAGGGATATCATTTTAAGACTATTGGCTCACTTCCATGCTGATACTTCCAGGGAGGTCACTCTGTAGAATGGGAACAGTTTCCAGGCAATGCTAGCAGTTAACATCAGAAAGAGAAAGGATCATACATTTCAAAGTTTTCTTTATTCAAATCCCTGCCTAGTCTGAGTTTAGAGGTGCAGGGGAAAATGGAAAAGTGCTGCTAGGATCCAGGTAAAGAGCTGGGGCTCTGGCCAAACAGGTCATAATTCAGGGCAGAACTCTGGGCAAACAGAAGGAGGTCAAGCATAGCTGGATAATCATGGTATACTGGGGTGTGCAATAACATCGTGACACTTGGGTTGCTAAGGGCCACCTGAGACTCACAACAAATGACAAGATTGTGTCGAGGCCCCACCAGCTGGTCGGGCTAGGCTTCTACATTAGTCAAGATCAGCTTAGGAACAAGGTATCCCTAAGCATATAGATTAGATGCATTCAAACTATAGCTGAAAGTGCAGTGGCAAGCAGGGAATAAGGAAATAACCAAGAAGAAAGATTCTGCCGAAACCGGTTTGGCTCAGTGGATAGTGTCGGACTGAAAAGTCCCAGGTTTGATTCCGGTCAAGGGTATGTATCTTGGTTGCAGGCACATCCCCAGTAGGGGGCGTGCAGGAGGCGACTGATTGATGACTTTCATCTATATTTCTAACTCTCTATCATTCTCCCTTCTTCTTTGTAAAAAAATCAATAAAACATATTAAAAAGAAGAAGAAGAAAGATTCCATGACTCCTATATGAAACCCAGCTGAAACCATAACTCCTCTCCTTGGTATTTGACTCAGGACCAGTGAGAAGATCATGTTAGGTAAATAATTTAAATGCAAAACGATCTGATCAAGATTTGAAGAGTAGAGCAGGTTAGATAAACAGATTTTTCTCAATTAGGAAAAGAAGGAAATATTTATTTATTTATAGTTTATATACATATTTTTTTCCATTTATACGTGGATTTAAAAAACTTTATTGTTGAAAGTATTACATAAGTTACCTTTTTACCCCCAGTGATCTCTTCCAGCCATTCCCATCCCACATACTCCAGGCCCTCACCACCCCTTTGTCTGTGTCCATGGGTTTTACATATATGCATACAAGTTCATTGGTTGATCCCTTCCCACCCACCTCTCTGCCTTCCCTCTGAGGTTGGATAGTCTGTTCCAACATAGTTTTTTTATATTTTCATTGATTTTTAGAGAGAGATGAAAGGAGAGGGAGAGATAGAAACATGAATAAGAGAGCAACATCAATCAGCTAACCCTAACTTCTGCATAACCCTAACTGGGGATCGAGCCCACAACCCGGGAATCAAACTTACCACCCTGTTGGTGCATGGAATGATGCTCAACCACTGAGCAACACTGGACAGGCAAAAGAAAACACTTTTAAAAAGAAACATGTTTTATTCTTTGAAAGGATTTTCAGAAGGGTGGGTTTATCATTCACTCACTCACCCACTCATTAATTCATTTATAATCTAGGACACACTTGCTAATGGATACCTGCTTTCTCATTCACTCCTGTGTTGTCAGATGTGCACACTTTTTCCTACTTTCTCTGCTCTTTGGGTGTCATGGGTAGATGGACACGTTTAAGGAACTTGTGCCACTTAAATATACAGATTTCTTAAGTAACATTGTTTGACATTAGTGTCAGTGGGCCCCTGAAGACTAATGGAAAGTGCTCAAGAATGTTCCACAGGAGAAGTAAGTTTGTTAATTGTTTTTTTCCCTGTTGGGTAGGTAACTCCCTGTGGAGCAGCAAAATAGAGACAGAGGTAATGACCAGCTCCTGAAAAAGTAAAGTAGATTGTTGGAGGTGAAATATTCAATACCTGAACCTCGATGTCAGCAGAGGTGATTTTGTCCTTCAGGACTTGAGCAATGCCTGGCCTCTCATCTACTTTCCCCTGCATTCTGAGGAGGCAGTGTTGCCCTCTGCTATCCAGGGAGAACCGGGCAGGAAGGTCATGTTGTTGGGTAGTCACTTGGCTCCAATTCTCCTTTCCAACATCTCATTTGCATCTCACTTTTGGCAGCTCTTTCTTTCCTGTGTTCTGTCTGACCCAATATGAACCTCAGCGCGCTCTCTCGCTCTCTCTCTCTCTCTCTCTCTCTCTCTCTCTCTCTCTCTCTCTCTGTGTGTGTGTGTGTGTGTGAGATCCTCCTATTTTCCATCTCCCCAGATCTCACATGAGACATGTATGCAGTAGAGTAGACTGCACTGCAGGCTTGGGGTGAAATGCAGATTTAGATGGACATTAGATATTGCTTATCCTGCATATCTTCTTCCTCTCCCTTGGCTCTCAGTTTTGGGGAGATGTTGGTGCTTATTTAGACTCCTTAAAGCTGAAACGAAGGGGCCCTTTCTGCAATTAATAGAGCACCGGTAACTGGCAGATGTTTCAACCTTTCAATTTCTTTTTATCCTTCTTATCCCAATTGGAACAATACATGCCAACCCTTAAAAGGAAAAAAAAAAAAAAGGCCAGTTGGGTTTAAAATACATTTTAGAAATCATTAAACTCATGGATTTATTAATGTAGATAAACTATTTAGCAGTCAATAGATTACATTTAGTCACAGTTATTACACTGTTTAACAAATATAAAGTTTTAGTATAGACAACTGCAAGAGGAAAACAAAAATTAGCCCATAATTTTCCCAGATGATCTCTGTTAATATAGATTTTTTATTACTTTTTGCTACTTTTCTTTGTCAGGCTTGCCAGAATTATAGGATACCCATTGGCACAAGGAAAAATGGCATCAAGCTTAGGGACCAAGGATCCTGACCTGGATCCAGCAGTGAGCCCCAGATCACCAAATCACAAATCAGGAACTGGCAGAAGTAAGGCAATAGAGCAATTGAAGGTAGGAAAGTCCATGAGAAAAGGGTGGAATTAAAAGTGATTCAAGGACAGAACTCAAGAACAACCATAGACTATGTCAGGCCCAGGAAAGGACAAGTATGGGAAAAACCCCTGGGAAACTTAGAGCTGAGCAGGAAGGGTTGCAATGAGACCAGGGTGTCATGGATCCAGATGATGTGGCCCAGGAGGTTTTTGCCATGGCAGAGCTCTCCTGGAGGTTCTCAGGACCCTCCTCTGGGTAGGTCTCTGCTGGTCCACAAAACCTAGAGCTTTGTAGGCAACTGATGGGAGCACATTCAGTCATGAGACAATTTCTAAGTCCACAACCTCCTGGCTCTATGAAATGACATTGATAGACTCATCAAGGGTGGTTGTACTCTTTGGTTTATGAGGCTTATGTAAGGTTAAAGGACAGGATACCAAGAATAGAAGATATGCTATAGACAATTTAAATTTTCTGTTACTTGCATCCAAAAACATTCTAAATAACCATTTTGTGTGTGTGCTATATTTTAATGTACAGTAAGTCCCCACTATTATCTAGAGGTTCTTGGAACTGCGAGAAGTGATATATAACAAAACCAATTTTAACACAGGTTAATTGTTAAGCTCTTACAGCCTTTCATCAACATTATAACAAAACGATGTTGAACAAAATTACTTTACTTGAGGACCTGCTTTATACAGATGTAAAAGACAAGTTCTGAAAGGCTATATAAACGTAAGTTAAAGGATATTATCATAAAGGAAGTTTTGAGTGATGTTTCCTTGTCTATATACATTTTTATTTTATTATTATTTTTAATCATCACCTGAAGATATTTTTCCATTGATTTTTTAGAGAGAGTGGAAGAGAGAGGGAAAGAGAGAGAAAAATATCAATGTGAGAGAAACACATCGATCGGTTGCCTCCTGCCCACGGCCTGACCAGGGCTCAGACCGGGAAGGAGCCCGAAACTGAGGGCTGTTCCCTTGACCAGAATTGAACTCAGGACCCTTTGGTCCGCAGGCCAACGGTCTATCAACTGAACCAAACTGACTGGGGCTATATACATTTTTAAATCTAAACAATGAACTTGTCATACCAACCAAGGTTATTGCAAGTAATAGAAAGTAATCAAGTCTGATTTCAATAAAAGAGGAAATTATTGAAAAGATTTTGGAAACTCACAAAAACACCTGGCAGTCTGCTGAACCAGGTTGGAAGGAAGTAAGCCCCAAATTGTACCTGGAACCAGTCTGGTGAGGACACTGCCACTGCTTCCACTAAGCCCTGGTCACCATGGCTCACAGTCCTGCCTGCCTTAAAAGCTGGACACCACCATTGCTGACCCACAAGCTTTTCTGCCTTCACCTGTCACAAAATGGATACTTGCCACTTTGTGTCAATAACCCCTGCTTCAGAGCCGGGGGAGCTCCTATCTGTTTGGCAGGGCTTGGGATATTTCCCCACACCCAAGGACAGAGGAGCTGGGAAAGTGAGAATCTAAACTTCCCTCTTCTATAGTAGTAGAGAAGATCTGCTCCCATCAGGTGGGGAGTTCTCCAAGTATACAAAGTCAAAATAAAATTTTAAATCTTCCATTTTACTTATAACTAGAGGCCCAGTGTACAAAATTTGTGCATGGGTAGGTCCCTAGGCCTGGCCAGCAATCAGGGACGATCATGGCCTTCTGGCTGCCAGTCAGGGCCTTCCTTCATTCCGTGCCACCCTCTGGTGGTCAGCACACATCATAGTGAGCGGTTGAACTCTCAGTTGGTCAAACTCCTGCATATTAGCCTTTTATTATGTAGGATATTTTTAAAATAATAAGGCAAAACCAAATCAAACCCTGACCAATTCCAAACCAAATCAAAACAAACCAAACAAAATGTAACTAAGAAAGATCACTATTTTTTTAAATAGGAAAAATGAATATGCAGATATTAGACACATCTGAGGAAAAAACAATTTTTAGGAAGTTATCTAAATGCGTGTACAGATTAGAAACACACACCTCATATTTTCTGGTTTTCTAACCAAAAGTTTGTTCAGAAAACCTGCCATTTTTTTCTATATCTCTGATGAATTTATTGTTGCCAAAAGCTGTTTCTTCTAATGTAGCAACAGGTAAGTTAGATATCTATAATAATAAAAGCATAGTATGCTAATTAGACCGGATGTCCTTCCAGACATCCTTCTGGATGACCTTCTGAACGAGGCAGAGCTGTAAGGGAAACTGGGTCCCAAGTGCCCGCTGGAGGCTAGAGGAAAGGAAGCCCTACTCTTGCACAAATTTCCTGGATTGGGCTTCTAGTAGTCTACTATTCTAGTAAATTAGATCTAGTCTGATGTTTTAAGCAGCTTTTTACAAGCATGCTTAGTAGAGTAACAAAGAGTATTTACTCAGTGAAATTTCTTTGCCATCAAAAATAGAATTTTTTAAAATGTCAAGAATAATATGTACTCAGTGATACATTTTACTAGAATTAGCAACAACTATAATTGTACAAGCAATTTAGAGTAAGATTCAAAAAAATCTAAAGACCTGGCATAATTAAATGTATTTGTGTTTATCTTTCACATTTTCTTTCTTATATTTCCTGAGTACAAGCACCAGAACAATTTTCTCTAAAATGTCAATTTTATTGTGCCATTCACATGCACAAAATCTTCCTACACATCTCTGTGACTTTAGGAAAAATACAACCCCCTGAGCTGGTATTAAGACTTCTCTTCAGGATGGCAGCCCCAAATCTGCAGCCGTATCTCACACTGTTACTGCGTGAACCTGTAGGTAAGACCAGTGGGTCACTGAACAATCTTGTGTTTGTCTGCCTGTGTCCGTGTTCATATGGTCTCTATCTAAAAAGTGTTCACCAGCTCTTCCTATCCATATTCATTTTACTTTTTTTCTAAAATTTGAGCTCTAATCTCATGTTCTGTAGGAAGTCTTCTCTCTCAGCCCAGCTGAATCAATCTTTCGAATTCTGATTGCAAAAGCCATCCAGTTTTCTGGTTCTTACCAATGATGTCAGGGTGTGAGGCATGTTACAATTTTTTTACCCCTAATCATTAAAGCTGGATATTGTAAATTTTAACTAATTAATTATCTTAAGATTCTCTTACATTAACACTGCTATCCATTGCCTGAGTCCTGAGGGGCTTTCTGGATGGAGTGCAACCTCTACAGATAGCACCGGCGATTACCCATCACTGTAGGTCTGCCTGGGAGTGTGCCCCACTTTCTGATTCCAAGTGCAGCACCTCATCATTAACTCAGTCTGTCCATCAGGACACAGGGCTCATGTTGAAGAACCAGAGGCTTGGAAGACTTTGAGAGCCACCCTACAGCGATAAAGGGAAGGGAGAATCTTGGAGATGACTCTGTATCTATAATGGACCTAGTAAGCTTCAGCAGTTACCTATAGGGTGGAGATGTCGGGGAAGGAGTTGCAGTTTAGGTGTAGCAACATGCAGACGATAATAACAAACCTTCCAGAACAGGGAGGTGGAGGGATGGTAAAGATGAACGTGTTTGGTTAAACACAAGAGACCATCCCCAGCCCACCACTGTTTAGGGACTCCCAGAAATAGTTGGGTGGAATTTGAGAGTGGTCAGATTTCCCAAAATTGAAGGTGACAACAGAGCCAGAGAAATTTTTACCATTACTGTGACTCTATTTTATTTCAGGCAGGTGTGAGCGGAGACAACATGAGTTATATTCAGATGTGTTTATTTGTCATTTTAAGTCACATAAGAAAGATAGATTAAAATAGTTGTACTTAGGTGAAGGAATTATTTGTAACTTTCATGGTAACAGTTTAATAACAAATATATATAGTTATTATTAAACTGTTACCACAAAATTAATAAGTATAAAAACATTCTTAAACTGTTACCATAAAACTATACAAATATATAGCGCGCGCACACACACACACACACACACACACACACACACAGTGTCCTGCCATAATTACAGAAAGCAGCGTGTGGTTGAGGTCAGGCCTAGGCCATCTTTGCTGGGATTTACCATGGTTTAGTTAGTGGCCTCTTCAGACTTCATGAATATCATTCAAATAAGCTCAGGCTATAGCCCTCCAAAGGTCACATGACTTCCTCACTCCCACCCCCAAGTGGTTTGCTAATTTTCAGACTTATCTGATGCAGTAGTTAGGAAAATGTCGCCGTGACTGTAGTGGTTCTTCAGAGCCTCTGAGAAACCCTAATTTACACTATCTCAGATGACTGCAGGTATCACAGTCTGGTTAATGTTGAGGGATCTTTTGAGAACCTGACAGAGACTTTAATCTGGAGTCCAGGTTTCCACTAGCTGGAGCTTTATGGTGAACTTCCAGTATCTAGCACAGTGGTTCTCAACCTTCCTAATGCCCCGACCCTTTTATACAGTTCCTCATGTTGTGGTGACCCCCAACCATAAAATTATTTTCGTTGCTACTTCATAACTGTACAATGAAAATAATTTATGGTTGGGGGTCACCACAACATGAGGAACTGTATAAAAGGGTCACGGCATTAGGAAGGTTGAGAACCACTGATCTAGAAGAAGAGTCAGGGCTGTTGAATGCACTAACATTGTCAAATAAATGGCTTTCTGTTAAACATCTAAAGCATTCAGAATTTGATTAATCTCACTATGACCCTGACTTGTTGGGACTAGACAGAACACCCCAGAGTTTACAGAGATACCTCATATATTATTAAATGCTATGGCCTCAAGGGATGAGTCTGCTCATACTTTAATGTGCATGTGAATCATCTGGAGATTTTGTAAAAATGTAGATTCTGATTCAGCAGATCTGGGTGGGACTGAAATTCTGCATTTCTAGCAAGTTCCCAGGTGATGTTAATAAAGCTGGTCTGAGCACCACATTTTGAATGGCAAGGTTCTGAAGGAAGCAGAGCAGATAGAAAACATTTCAGGACATAGTTCCAAATTATGTCCTTTGGAAATGATTTTCTTACAGCTGGAAAGGAAGTCACATTTAAGACAAATGGAAATGGCCTTCATCCACTTGGCCTTTGTAATCTTCTCTCAGATATTTTGGTGTGAGCAAGCAGAGATAATGGAACTAGTTAGTATTCTAGAGGAATCCGGACATATGTCAATATTTCCTCCCTACTCCACATATACCCCTCTCAAATACTCACCTAAACACACCACATTTTCACCACCCACTATGATTCAAGTCTTTAGTCCCCAGGACAGGGCAGAAGAGATGATGGGAAATTGTTCAGTGTCTAGATAATGATTACTGCTGGACAGCTGGGATTTTCAGAAAAGGTAACAGGGTTCTTTTCTATCTCTTCCTGCTGTCCAGGTGGTAGTTGGCAGCTCACTGTGGAAATCAGAAATAAACAAAGAAAACCTTATTCCTGCTCTCTAGATACTTCTTGTCTAGTGAGGAAGCCACATGTGAACAAGTAACAATGGAACAATGTATTAACTTTTTAGGAGTCTGATGACAATATCTCTTTTGAATATGTTGAGTGAGAGGATGGGGCTAAGGTTTGGGAAAGGATTTAGAAAAAGCTTCACAGAACAGAGGCATGGGAGCTAGGACTCACTTAGGTGGAGATGAAGGCATGAGAGGAAGTCTAAACCAGTGTCCTGACAGGCTTCCTCGAGGGAAAGGCTGGGAAGAGAGAGCAGCTCCAAAGAGGAGTGCCCAGGACCTTGGTTTTCCAAAGCGCACAGCTTAGGGAAGGTGATTGAAAGGGGAGCAAAGGCTCTGGATTAAAATTAGATACATATTTGGTCAGATGGAGATCCTACTGAGCTATCAGGGTTTTCTCTTCTCACTTTTAGTATTTCTCTGAGTGATAAGAAAGAGTTGATTGCTACAATGAAAGGGGGTGTGTATGAGCTTCTTAAAGATCTTTGCACCAGAAAACATCAAAGTCAGACCGCAGTGTTCCGGGAACAGGCCTGCTGTCAGAGTCAGGTGCCACAATGAAAGGGGCATAATTGACACCTAATGGCCCAAACCCACAAAGTGTGAGCTCCATTTTAGTCATCTATAGTCTCTTCAGGGATGGAGTCACCGTGGCCTTTACACGTCATGTAGTATAACCTCCTCTGCCTTCTTCCAGGTCCTAGCCCCTTATTTGGGTCACTGGAGAATATTGATCCAACTAAAGAAAATGTCAAATGGGCAGTATTACACAAAAAATTAAGCCATACTAAAGTGTAAATAATTACTCAAAAAATGTTAGTGACCGGTACTGCCCCTGTGTCTAATTCGATAAAGGAGGGCAATTGATGGAGGAACCGTGGGGAGCAGGAAGAGCAGGGGTGGGGTAGGGAGTGGGTTGTCCCCGAAGAGAAACAAATGCAGGAAGAGGCGGCTGGAGCAGCAGCTGCCTTTGATTTTACTTGTTTACCTTCTCCTGGGAAGGGGCAAACAGAAGCTGCTCATGATATTATTTTTAGAGCTATTTTCAAACACTGTTGGTGCTGTTTGGCTACGAAGAATGTTTAACATGTCTGGCTTTCTTACAGAGACTTTCTTCCTAAGTGCACAGCAAGCTAAACGAAACACTGAAGAAAGAAATCCCACGTCAGTCCCTCTGAATGATGTGGGGTGGCTCCTTGGGCACCATGAGGGGCCCTGGCATGGCCCGACAGTGGGGAGGAAGGGGTTGTTTGCCTTCCTGTTTTCCTGCTGTACTTCACTTCTCCAGGGTCTCTTACTATTTGCCAAATTTTTACATTTTCTCAAAGAGAACCCAAGGACTTCTTTGAGACTGTGAAAAAGGTATTTTCGGATGAGGAGGCCGAGCCATTCCAGAGCTGGTGAGGACTGAAGCGAGGTGAGTACAACAGGGAGGTGGAGGGGCTGGGACCAAAGGTTTGGCAGTAGACATCCAGTTCTCATCCTGGCTTCTTATGAGCTCTGCAAAAATTAATAACCTAAGGCATCTCTCTGGACTCATTTTCCTCCTTTAGGAAATAGAGATAAAGACAGTGTTGCCCGGGCCGGTGGCTCAATGGGTAGAGTGTAGGCACATGTACCAAAGGTTCATAGGTTTGATTCTTGGTCAGGGAGATTGCTGGAGGCAACCAATGCTATGTCTCTCTCACACTGATTTTTTTTTTTTCTCTCTCTCTCTCCTTCCCTCTCCTTCTTTCTCCCTCTCTCCTTCCCACTGTCTCTGGGAATCAAAGGAAAAAAATATCCTCAGGTGAGGATTAACCAAAAAAAAAAAACACCAAAACACAAAACACAGTGTGAAGATTTAAAAAAGATAAAGAATGGAAAGCACTGACTCTGACTTCTAGTAGGTGCTCAGTCATTACCTTTCAGTGACTACCCTAAATCTCCCTTCTATTTACCCCATTCCCTCCCCATTTCCTGTTGGGAGGGTATCTCAGTCTCCTGTGTTGCTCAAAGATCCCCCTTTTCTAGATGGAGGAGTTCTCATCTGGTGGGAACAAAACCACAGCTAGGATATGTTAAGGACAGAGCTCTGAATCTTTTGGGCTGGAGGCCTTCTCATTTCAGAAGACCCAGGATCCTCTTTGGAATTCCTTCCTCCTTCCATGCTCAGGGCTGTAAAGGGCCCCTTACCCAAAAGTCCAGAGGTGGAGCAGCTCAGGCGGGTACTGCTCCAAGTTTGAGGAGAGACACTCTTTCCCTGGGCACTACTTCTCTGGTGGCCCTTTCCAAAGGGGCTCTTTTCCTCTTCTGAGTGTTAAAACCTCGAAGGTCTAGGTTAAGCATCTAGGCCTGATGTGTGGGCTGTGAGTTCTCCTATTTGGGTAAGGTACAGTTCTCTCTCCTTTTTTTTATTTGGTAAAATATAAATAATAAAACCTACCATTTTAACCATTTTTATATATAAAATTCAGTGGCAGTAGGTGCATTCATACTATTGTGCAATCATCCATGTCCAGAACTTTTTCATCATCTCACATTGCAAGTCGGTACCCATTCATAACTCCCTAGTCCTCTTTCTCTCCAACCTCTGCTAGTACTATTCTACTTCCTGTCTCTATGTATTTGACTATTCTAGGTACTTCATATCAGGGGAATCATGCAATATTTGTCCTTTTGGGTCTTTTAAAGGAAAAAATCATATAGGGCAGAATTACTCTGACTATTCTGATGTTGCACACACACACACACACACACACACGTGTGTAAAAATAGGTATAGAATTCTATGTTACAGATATATTTACAGCTTAGACAATTAGAAAAACAAAATAATTGAACTAAACCTAAAAAGCCACATAATCTTATATAATTAAATTTAATGTGAGAGATGATATTATTTTAAAACAAATCCCTAAAGTTGTTTTAATAATTGAAAGAGTTTGGGTTCTGGTTCTATATTTAATTTTTGCCTGCTTTTTGACATGACTTATTTAATGCAGAGAATAACTGTTTGCATAAGTAAGTTATAGAAAATGTCACTAATACATCAAAGCTTGGTTTGATAGTACGGGAGAATAAGACAACACACTTAGCCATAAAAATGCCAGCAAACAATTCTTGAAGACCAATATTAATGAAATGTTACTAGAAAATAATGCAGAAATTATTTTTGAAGATAACATTAGTATTGTGATGTTATTGAAATCTGATTAAAGGAAGCCTCTAAATTAATTCTTACTAGAATTGGGAACAGAAAAATACTTTATTGTAATTACCTATTATACTTGCTGTTAATGAACTGTTATGAGTTGATACATATAAAGACAAACCCTGGTCAATAGAATCTGGATGTGAAATCACCTCCTGTGGCCTTGAATCACCTCTTGAATCCAGCATGTTTATAAAACTATTCCAATTATCTATTGCTATGACACAGCCATCCCCATATTAGTGGCTTAAAATATTAAACTTTTTTTTTCTCTCACAAATCTATGATTTGGGTAGGGCTTGGCGGGGACAGTTTGTTTCTGCTCCACTAGACTTAACTGGGGTGGCTTAAAGACTGAGGGCTGAAGTAAACTTTTTTTGCAAAAGCCCATTTAGTACATTATTTTTGCTTTTGTAGACCACATGATTTCTGTTGAAACTACTAAAACTCACCATTGTAGGGCAAAAGAAGTCACAGACAAATAAATGGGCATGGTCATATTCCAATAAAACTTTATTTATAAAAATAGGCAATAGGTCCTCTTTGGTCCACTGGTCAAAATCTGCCCACCCTTGATTTAAAAGCTTGCTCACTCACATGTCTGGTAGGTGACAATGGCTGCTGAATGGGACCTTATCTGGGTCTTCTAGCCAGAATACCTATATGTGTGGCCTCTGCATGAGTCTTGAGTTTTCTCACAACATAGAGCTATATTCCAAAAAATATTCAGGGAAAAAGAGCCAGGAGGAAGCTCTATCTTTTTTTTTTTTTTTTACCTAACCTGAGAACCACATTCTTTTTGTAGAAGCAGTTGCAAAGTTCACTGTGGTTGAAGAGGAAGAAATACAGATGCTGGTGAGATAGTGACAAGGCGCTGGGAAGAACATGTAGGAGGACCAGGAATATGGCTGAGCCTATTTTGGACAATACAACCTTCCATATTTACCATCTGCCATGTGATGATTCAGTTCTCTCACTACTTTTTTCATTCCAACCATTTCAAAATCTTTACTTGTAGAGCAGGCCTTAACATCATTTGAGCTTCATTTATTGCAAAAACATTCACAGATACAACTTACATACTGAAATTTCATGTAGCATTCTAAAATAGTCATCCAGATTAGTTAGAACAAGCTAAGAATTATTATAAAAAGTAAAAAGTCAAAATTAAAAAAAAAATCTCAGAGATCTTACAGTTCTCTGAAAATATCTTCTGCACTTGAGAAATACTTATCTCAGCCTTAGGTCAAAGGGACAAACGAATTCCTCCCTCCCCTTACATGGTCCAGTCCAACTTCCCAGAGTGAAGGTCAAAATCTTATCATCAGAAGATGTGTATATTTGCTGCAAAAGTCTTCGCTCCGGAGCTCCCTGGGAAGCTATAGTTCAAGAATTTGGTCTTGGCCATCTCAGTGTCTTTCTCCTCAAAGACACTGCTAACAGACCCTAATTGCTTTTCACCACTTTCAGCTGCATTGTGGCTCTTCAGCAGCCTCTTCACAGCAGTGTGAGAAAAAGATAATCTTTTTTATTATTGTCTGGATTTCTGGTTGACATGCCTTAGCTTTGTGGATCATCTTCCAAATGACTTTCTTAGGGTTTTTCTTGGTGTCCAACCTGGAGGACTAAATACCTGATTCAGGCTGCCAGTTGGTAGAAGAAAAAGTATGAAAACTTTTTCCTGCTTAACCATCTGGCTTCTCTTTTTTGATTACCTGAACAAATAGATCTTAAGAATTCAGCCCACTCTGACAAAGCTTTGCTGAGACCTTCATTCAGTGCTTTTAGTGATGAAAGAAGACATGTAAAGCATGTCTTCCTGTATAGAATACCCGCATTCAGAAAATCTGTGGTGGCTGAATTGAAATACTACATCTAAAGTCTTTAGCGGACAATGTAAGCACACAATAGACCTCAAAGAGTTAACAAATGTCAGGTAGGATGGTGGTAATAGCCCATATCTCCATATCCATAGTGTCTTTTTTTTTAAAATATATTTTATTGATTTTTTACAGAGAGGAAGGGAGAGAGATAGAAAGTCAGAAACATCGATGAGAGAGAGACATCGATCAGCCGCCTCCCACACGCCCCACAATGGAGATGTGCCCGCAAGCAAGGCACATGGCCCCGACCGGAATAGAACCTGGGACCCTTCAGTCCGCAAGCCGACGCTCTATCCACTGAGCCAAACCGGTCTCGGCCATAGTGTCTTTTTTATATGTTGTTGGGTGTTGAGCTTCTCACAGTTGGTCCAGGGATAGAGGGTGAGGTGCTCAGTTGGTATGGGAGACCTTAACTGAGCAGCTGAAAGAGAAGTTCTAGCCTATCCTGAAGGTGGAGAGACACTTGTTTAAAAGCTATTTTGCTGTTTCTGTTGCATTTGGTAACTGAGAGGCTGAGCTATGGGCCCTGCTTTCCTCCTGTATATCCTGGTAAGGAGTCGATCTTAAGATGCTTTTCCTCTTTCTTACTTTTCATATTCCTACTGAGAACCAAACCCCTCTATGACTCATGTAGTTGCCGCAGAGATAATTCTCATGTCAGAAGCAGAGGCCATTGATTTGATAGGAGGAGAGCAATGACTATTCAGAAACAAGTCTCCTCTCATCATGCAAATATCCCTAATTAAGAAATCCAGAGACAGATTCTGTGTCATGGAAACATAATTTCCTTTGACTCAGGAGTTTCAGGAATTGCTGCAGGCTATCAAGCTTTCTTGATTTCCTGGGTTAAACAGCTTTACCCTGAGTTTTCTTGAACAAAAGTGAATTCAGTAGTTGGGACTCATAACTATTGGACATTGAAATTGGGATTCAAACATTTTTTGTTCTTATAAGTTTATTTCTAGCCTACAGAAGCAAGATGTTTTTAAAGAAAAGAATCGGGGGAGTAGGGGTACAGATACAGAGGCAAAGAAGCAATGAACAGACTGTCATGCTACAGTGGGAAGGCAAGGGAGATTGGGGCGGTGGGGGGAGGGGGGGAAAGAGAGACACTGTAAGAGATCACCCAAAGGCCTTGTATGCATGTATGTAAGCATAGCCAATGGATACAGGACACTGGTAGTGGTGGTGTTGAGGGGACAGGTGAGGGCATATAATGGGGGGTGGGGAAGGCCGGGGAGAGGTCAATAGGGAAAAAAGGTTGGGGGGAGACATATGTACTACTATTTGTAATACTTTAAACAATAAAAATATATATTAAAAAAAAAAGTGAATTCAATCTTTTCCATGGGCCAGGTGTGGCCCGATTGTCTTGAGAATTAGGTGTGAACAACAGAGTTCCTGCCCTCAGGTTGAGTAAAATAATCTTTAAGTGGTTAATTCTGAATGGTATGTCGATCCTGATTTTTTTTTTTTTAGGGGAAAATTTTGGACACTGTTTTAGGTTGAATTGCTCTCCTCCAGAATTCATATGTTTAAGTCCTAACCCCTTATACCTCAAATGGGACCTTATTTGGAGATAGTGCCTTTAAGTTAAAGTAAGGTAATTAGGGTGCACATGTGAGAGAGAGGTCTGGAACAGATCCTTCCCTCACAGCCCTCAGAAGGAATCAAACCTTCTGATGTCTTGATGTTAGACTTCTAGTCCTCAGAACTACAACAATACATTTCTATTGTTTAAGCTATCCAGGCTATGGTACTTTGTCACAACAGCCCTAGCAAACTAATATAGACACTCAGTGGCCTCCTTCTACTCTGGTACAATCTAGTGGGGAAAACCTTGGGTGAATATAAATTAAACTAGAGATTCAGTGCACAAAATTTGTGTGGGGTGGGAAGAGTAGGAGGGTGCCCAACCTGCACTCTCTCCAATCTGGGAACCCTCAAGAAATGTCTGACTGCCAGTTTAGTCAGACATCCCTCTCACAATCCAGGACTGCTGGCTCCTAACCGCTCACTTGCCTGCCTGCCTGATTGACCCTAATCGCTTCTGCCTGCCAGTCTGATCATCCTCTAATCACTCCCCTGCCAGCCTGCTAAACTGCTTCCCTGCTGGCCCAATTGCCCCGAATTGCCCTCCCCTCCTGGCCTGGTTACCCCCAACTGCCCTCCTCTGCCAGCCAGGTCACCCCTAACTCTTCTGTCTGATCATCCCCAACTGCCCTTCCTTACAGACCTGGTCCCTCTCAACTGCCCTCCCCTGCTGACCTGATTGCCCATAACTGCCCTCCCCTGCTGGCCATCTTGTGGTGGCCATTGTGTGTGTTGGAGTGATGGTCAGTTTGCATATTACCTCTTTATTATATAGGATGTTAGCATAGTTTGGACTTCTGAACAAGATGGTGAAGTAAGTTAACACTGTGCTACCTTCTCCCATGACCACATCAAAATTAAAAGTAAACTACAGAACCACCATTATTTAGAACTGCCTGAAGTCTAGCTGAACAGAAGTCCTATAACTAAGGATGCACAGAAGAAACCATATTGAGACTAGTAGGAAGGGATAAAACTTAGAATAGGCTGATCCCACACCCAGGTGTGGAGGTTAAAAATCATGAGGGATTATCTCAGCTGTGAAGGTCTCCCCTGAGCGAGGGGTCCTAGTCCATATAGGGATCCCCCAGCACAGGAACTTCAATGCCAAGGAGAGAAGTGCCCATAACTTCTGACTTTGGAAACCAGCTGGGATTTTTGCTGAGAGAGACAGAGCTGCTGAAGTATCAGGCCTTCTCTGAAAGGGCCCATGCATAGGCTTGCTTGTTGAAAACTCACTTGCTCTAAGCTGCAGTGCTGGAGCAGGAGCTCAAAAAGTGTGAGGAATATACAGTGAAGAAATGAATTGTCTGGCTTCAGGGGAAGAGTTGGAGAAGCAACTTTCCCCCAAGATGAACCCAGGCCTACACCAAGACACATCATAATTAAAATGGTGTATCTTAAAAGTAGCGAGAATAAAGGAATTAAGTTACCTAAAAGGGAGCACCCCTAAGACTGTCAGCTAATTTCTCAATAGAAATTTTGTAGGACAGAAGGGATTTGCACGAAGTATACAAAGTAATGAAAAGTAAGGAAACTACGGCCAAGATTACTCTACCCAGCAACGTTATCAGTTAGAATCAAAGGACAGATAAAGAGTTTCCCAGACAAGAAAAAGCTAAAGGAGTTCATCACCACCAAACCACTATTATAATAAATATTAAAAGGACTTCTTTAAGAAAAGAAAGATAATAATATGAATAATAAAATGCAATAACTATGTACCTATCAATAATTACTTTAAATGGAAATGGATTGCTGAGACCAGGTTGGCTCAGTGGATAGAGCATCGGCCTGTGGACTGAAGGGTCCCAGGTTCAATTCCGGTCAAGATAATGTATCTTGGTTGCAGGCACATACCCAGTAGGGGGCGTGAATGAGGCAGCTGATGGATATCTCTCTCTCATCGATGTTTCTAACTCTCTATCCCTCTCCCTTCCTCCCTGTAAAAAAATCAATAAAATATATTTAGAAAATAAAATAAAATAAATGCAAATGGACTAAATGCTCTAATCAGGGTGGTTGAATGGATAAGAAAAACAATACCCATACATATGCTGCCTACAAGAGATCCACTTTAGATCTGAAAGTAAAAGGATAGAAAAAGATATTAATATAAATGAAAATATACTGGGATATCAATACGTATATTAGACAAAACAGACTTTAAAACAAAGGCTATAATAGGAGTCAAAGAAGGACCCAGCAATTCCACTCTGGATATTTATCCCCCCCAAACCAAACTCATTAATTTGAGAAGACATGCATTTCTATGTTCATTGTAGCATTATTTACAATAGCCAAAATATGGAAGCAACCTAAATATCCATTGAATATTTGCTCAGCCATAAAAAAAGTAATGAAATCTTCCCATCTGCAACAACATGGATAGACCTAGAGAGTATTATACTAAGGGAAATAAGTCAGACAAAAAGAAATACCATATGATTTCACTTACATATGGAATCTAAAAAAACAAACAAAACGGAAACAAACTCATAGATAAAGAGAACATTTCAATGGTTGCCAAATGGGAAGAGGTTTGGAGGGGGATGAAAAATTCGAAAGGATAAAGATGTGACTATTGCTGGCTCTAAAAAAATCATTGGGCTGTAAAGTAAAGCATAAGTAATATAAACAATAATATTATAAAAATGTGTATCGTGTCAGATGGGCACTACACTTTTATTTGTTGAGGTAATCACTTTGTATGTCACATAAATGTTTAATCACTGTTATATACCTGGAACAAATATAATAATGTATGCCAATTGTAATTGAAAAAATGTTTTTAAAAATTTTTATTGATTGATTGATTTGAGGGAGTGAGAAAGAGGAAGAGAGAGAGAGAGATTTGTTGTTCTACTTATTTTTTAAAAAACATATTTTTTTAAATATATTTTTATTGATTTTTCACAGAGAGGAAGGGAGAGGGATAGAAAGTTGGAAACATCAATGAGAGAGAGACATCGATCAGCCGCCTCCTGCATATCCCCTACTGGGGATGTGCCCGCAACCAATGTACATGCCCTTGACCGGAATCGAACCTGGGACCTTTCAGTCGCAGGCCGACGCTCTCTCCACTGAGCCAAACCGGTTTTGGCTTAAAAACATATTTTATTGATTTTTTTACAGAGAGGAAGGGAGAGGGACAGAGAGTTAGAAACATCAATGAGAGAGAGAGACATTGACCAGCTGCCTCCTGTACACCCCCTATTGGGGATGTGCCCTTAACCAAGGTACATGCCCCTGACCGGAATTGAACCTGGGACCTTTCAGTCCACAGGCCAACGCTCTATCCACTGAGCCAAACCAGTTTCAGCTGTTGTTCTACTTATTGATTCTTGTATGTGCCCTGATAGGATCAAACCTAAAACTTTGATATATCAGGACAATGCTCTAACCAACCAAGCTATCCAGCCAGGAGCCTAAAAAACTATTTGAAAAATGTTTGCATAGTTTTCACCTACTAGATTTAGGTGACAAATTTATTTGTTTATTTGTGTATTTATTTATGTATTTATTTATTTGTTTATTTAATTCCCTATCTCCTTACCCTGACTTATTTATTTTTAATTATACTTATCACAGTCTGGGGAATTATTTTATCTTTTGTTTACTATTTCACTATTTCTTCATTAGCTTCATGTTAGATGAACAATAAACACCTTTGAATGAGAATTTCTCTTGGTCCCTTCCCTTTCTCCCTCCATTCGATATTTAAGTATCTCTTATTTCTATTGTGTGCACAGCATTCCATGCTCATCCCTGTCAGAACATAAAACGGTTCAAAAAATAGAGTTTGTGATTTCAGGAGAGATAAAGGATGCCTGTGAGAGAGGCTGCATTCCACTGTGAAGTAGTGGGTGAGTGTGCGCTGGGCAGAAGTTAGTTCATGCTGCAGAGGGAAGGCACAGGGACGAAGGGTGTGCAGGAAAGGCTTGTGGAGGAGGAGAAAACTGCACCTGAAATGGAAGTAGGTAACAGGAGAGTGTACAGAAAAATACAGAATGCTCATAATCCACTCACCTTCCCTGACACCTGAGGTCTATATTTAGGAGGGGTAAGATTGCTTCAGTCCAGGGGTGGGCAAAGCATGGGGATGGAGATAATGGACATAAACCAGAAGATTCATTGTGGCATTCCAGGAGGTCAGAGCCAAAGCCCAAGGACTCTCAACTTTGGCTGCACACGTTGGAAACTTTAAAACAAATTCTAATACCAAGACCCTACATTAATATGGATGTCCTGGAAACTGCAGGCAGGGCTTCAGAGGGAAGATGTCCTTTTAGGATGTGGATTGATAGCAGTGGCTTCTGGCTGTAAGACTCCGGCCATATGGCCCAGTTATGAGACTCCGGTAGTTCTGGAGTGACGGGATAACTATTGGAAAGAAGACATCTGGCCATAGTCCAATGGTATGGCCTCCTTTTCCTGAGTGTAAAATGCCTACATGTGACATCAGAAGAATGTGTTGTCAATGACATCCTGTTTCCGATCCTTTACTATATTTTATGGTGGGGTCCTATCTGCTTTCTCTCTTTGTAGGATCTTTCAGCTTCCTGTAGGAGTTTGTAGTCAGGAACCATCCAGAGAAGCAGGTTTTGATGTTGCTGGTTTTTATTTGTTTGTTTGTTCTGAGGATGTTGGGGAAATTGGATCCAGAGTTTCAAGGACTGACTTTTTGGATCCTGTTAGCTTAATTTCTACTAATTATCTGCAGAGCCCCATCATAGTGCTTGGCATATAGTGGATTCTCAACTAATGAGTCAGCTGAGAACCTCTGAAATGCTAAACTTCAAGTACAGTCTGAAAGAAAAGTACTGCCACATTCCCTTTTATTTACTCATGATACTTTTGGTACAAACAGGAAGGTAGAAGCAAAGAGAGACTTGGCCAGTCTTCAAAATAAACCTGGAAATGTTGATTAAGATCTACAAGGCACTAAGCACCGTGTAAAATATTGTGAAAATGTGATGATAAAACATGGCTTTTGTCCTCCAGTCTCTGACCATCTAGTTGGAGAGGCAAAAAAAGCAAAAACAACAGCAACAAAATGAACAAGTGAAAAGTGAACAATAAAGGATTTATAGAGCCATCAAGACAATCAAGACAGGGGAGCATTTCAGGAGTATATGATTTATTGCCCAATAAATTCTGAGGCCAGTTGGAAATGGTCAGAAGAAAGGTCACTCCAGGCTGGGGTGGTTAGAATGAGGGAGAGAGAGGTTGGTGTGAGCAAAGGTGTAGAGCCTGTGGGGGTTCAGAAGAAGCAACCCCAAGATGTGCCTCAGTGGTATGCAGATTACTTTGAACTAAAGGCAACATTAGCTGCAGGCTGGAGAAATTTCTGCTCCTCCCTTTTTAACTACCCAGAAGAGCTTGAATTAGTGGCCTTGCTCATAAAAAGTTATTATCAGAGATACCTTCTTTTGACCTGTCTATAGAGCAGGGTAAACTCCTCTTCACTAAATGTCTGCTCTTCTTATCATCCTGTAATGACCCTTTGAAACCTCCAAGGTGTATTACCTCATCCCTAGCTCAGGATGTCTTATATATCTCTATCCCCCTTTCTGTCTCTGAAGTTCTCCTGCATGTGTAGTCTCTGGTTGTTGCATGTATGTGGGGTTCCCATGCCTATGTATGTATTAATTTCGGCCAATCTGTCTCATGTCTATTTGATTATTAGACCAGCCAAAGAACCTTGAGGGTAGAGGAAAGTTTGTTCCTCCCCAGCCCTGAGGTGGACCCGGTATGCTCCAGTAACAGACAGTAAACTCATTTGACAGGAGCAAGGTGAGGAGTTATAGGTAAGCTGAGAATGAGGGAGGATAGAGTTCCAAAATGGACAGCCTCAAACCCAAAACCAGAGTGAGACTTCATCCTGCAGGAAGTGGGAGCAATGAAGGGCTTTCAGCAAAGTAGAAACTTGAGTTGAAGAGAATCTATGGCCCATCCCTGATCTCAGCAGCAGATCTGTTGCCTGCAACCCTCACCCAGCTTCATGTTTTTGTCCCATTTAAAGGGACTTGGTCATTTTCAGTGTATTTGGCATTGAACTTCCTGAAGAGGGTGGGAGTGACCAGGTAGCTTTAGAATGCTCCCTTCCGCCACTAGGAAGCTGGTCAATGACTCAGCAGTGGAGGGTTTTGCAATAGGTTTACAGAACCAGACCAGCTTGCTTTTCCCAAGGAAACCTTGGTGTCCTAAGAAAACCTCAGCCTGGGCCCCTGCCCTGCCGTGTTGGAATTCCTTCTGTCTTCTGGTAGCACGCCTGTAGCACATGCTCTGGAACTAGCATTGGGGAGTCTAAAAAGGGCTTTGGAATCAAATCAGATTTTCAGTTCAAACTTTGGGTCTATCTCTAAACCAGCTGTATGATCTCAGGCAAGTTACCTAACCTGTTACAGTTTCCTCATCTGTAAAAATGAAATAACCACCACTTTGTGGGGTAGTTTTAAGTATTAAATGAAACAAGTATTAAGTGACATGTAGTATTTATCCCATGTATTTTCCTATTACCAAGTATATAATGGTTCTACAAAGGAAATTAATTGTATCTCTTGGCTCCACTCTAGAATAAATCAGATTTCCTGATTCCCCAACTGCTCTTTCCCTCTAGGCCAGCCCTAACATTTGAGTCCTGCAGGTAGGGGTGCTCCTGCAGTAAGTGAACTTGACCTTGGGGTTCAGGAAGAAGTGGGTTGAAACAATCCTCATTTTCCCAGATCTATTTAGAAGACTCTTCCCTCAGACTGAGCTGTCAGAGGGGAAGGGTTCGGGGAGGGCTGAGATGGGTGAAGGAATTAAGCAAAGAAAATAAAGATTCATTAACATAGAAAAAAAGAGTACATTGAAAACAAAGAAGGTGGATTTTAGTATAAAGCAAGAAAACATAAAGAGGATTTCTAAATATAAATTTATGTTTCCCAAATAACTTTCTAAGACAAATATTGACATCATGTTTACTGTGTGCCAGGCATAGTTCATACCACTTTACAAATATTAATTCATAGAATCCTCATAACAACCTTATGAGGTAGGTGTTGTTGTCCCAGTTTATAGCTAGGAAAACTAAGCCACGAAGAGGTTATGCAACTTGCTGAAAGGCACCCAGGCACGGGGATGATTTTAAGTCCAGACATTTCAGTGGGGTAGAAAATTATTGTACAAAAATGAGTGGAGAAGAGAGCCCATCTAAAATGCCTTCTTTTGACAAAGGGTTTAGGTATTATCAATGGATGTAAACTTAGGTGGATCAACAACTCTGCTGCCTCCAAGGTGACTTCTACTATTATGAGTTGCCTCTTGAGGTCCCTCTTGAGACAATTCTAGGTAGGCCACACTTCTTTTCTTGGTTTATTTCTTTTGACAAACATCTGCTGAACATCAACCATGGGCCAGGCACAGTGCTGGGGACACTAAGGAAATTATGATATGTGGGCTCCATAAGCTCACAGTTGAGTGGGGGAAAGTCAAGAAATTAACCAACAGTCACATGCAAGGATAAAGTGATCCTCATTTCTCTCAAATAAAATCAGAGCCAACTCATTTACAAAAGAGGTAATTGCCACAATCTGTCCACTGACAGAGTTAAGCAGGATGCCTTTCTTCACCTCCTCCTTCATCTCTCTCTGTTCTTCAGACTTCTTCGGACAAAGAAATTTAGATTCGTTGCTGGACAAAAACAATTGAGAGAATCAATCAGGTGACAACACAGATAGACCTAGTACAGGCCTGTAGCAAATATATACCCCTGGGCTACAAGTCTTGAATGGGAAGTGCATTCTTGGGTCTCCTCCCCTTTTGGGGAGTCTGAATCTGCTTGTAATAAATTTTTCACACTTTGCTTGAATCTTCTGGTCCATGGAGCTCATTCTTCGGCATCGTGAGACAAGACCCTGGGAAAAACATCTTGGCTCACCATTCCGGTTATCACTTATTCTCTGAGCCTATGCATCTTGCTAGTGTTCCAAACATAAGTCAAAGACTGAAAATAGTTGGAAAACATTGACAGAGATCTTGTTAAACTCATATCAGATTATTTCTCCCCGTGACACAGGCATTTCCTGTCTCTTGTGACCTCAATAGTGAACTGAACATACCAAGATGTTACCTTATTCAGATGTAGGGTGCTAAGATCAGGAACATTTTGAGAGAGAGAGAGAGAGAGAGAGAGAGAGAGAGGGGATCAGAGTGCATACCAGAGGTGAGGCAGAGCTAAGTCTGAGGACAACAGTAGCCTCTTTCCTGCCTTGAGCCCCATAAATGCCATCTGTGCATGAGACCTCTCATAACAAAGCCCAGATGGTGTTACTAGGAGGAACTGCTTTGTTTGGGCTTCAAGAAAAGGGACTCAGGAAGGTGATGGTGATAAAGATGTCCTCCTGCCAATAATACTTATTAGTTACAAGCCTGTGAAGAAAGCAACTTTAAGAGAAAATCTTTAACACAATAATTTTCTTGTTTCTCTTCCATTTACTCCATTTTAGCCCACTTCTCCCTAAGATCCTTAAAGCACTGTCATTTTTAGAATTCAGTTACTTCCGGGTGATGTTGTTTCTTGCTCTTAACTCATTAGCAAACAGTGAAACTAGATGGCTCTGGCTCCTTCGGCTGCTTTGCTAGCCCCAGAACAGGTTCTTTGTCCGCCTTTGTTTCATCCATTTATCTGCCCAGAAATCTATCCATCAAACACTTATTTGGCTTATCCTTTGTGCAAAGTTCTCTGATGTCTACTCTAGAGTACACAAAAATGCAGAAGACATACTCCATGCTTTCAGGAATTTGAAATCTGTGATGACACATTTATTTTTTATTTTTATTTTTTAAATATATTTTATTAATTTTTTACAGAGAGGAAAGAAGAGGGATAGAGAGTTAGAAACATTGATGAGAGAGACATCGATCAGCTGCCTCCTGCACGCCCCACTCTAGAGATGTGCCCACAACCAAGGTATATGCCCTTTACTGGAATTGAACCCAGGACCTTTCAGTCCACAGACCAACGCTCTGTTCACTGAACCAACCCGGTTTTGGCAACACATTTAAATATAACAAAATACAGACACAGAAGAGATTTTGTGGAACTTGAACTGACTCTTCTTTTTGCCATTTTAGAAGTAATATGGTTCTTTAAAAGCATGCCTTCTACAAATGATACTTTTTCCTCTTTTCTCTACGAGTTCCAGGAAGGCCAAGTTGATCCTTCAAGGCTAGGAGACAGGGACCCACTTTAGATTCAGGCTGGATACCTCCAATTAAAAGATTTCCCAGGGTTATCATAATCAGCAGGGCAATATATGCTTGGGTCCAAATTATGACTGGCTCCAATGCAAGACCGTAGGGCCAACAGAGACATGCGCAATCCAGATGACAGTAGCAAAGGCAATGTTTACTTCCTAATGGTTCCTTTGTACAAGTTACAGCCCTTTCCTCAAGAGCATAACAATCAAGAGCATGCCAAAAGCCACTGCAAACTCCTCCTTTTGAGAATTTCATCACTGGATTAGCTGTTCTTGGGTAAAAAAATTTAGGGAAAGAGCTAAATTTGGAAAAAGAGGAGTGGGGGAATGGTGGTGCAAGAGTAAATAATGGACTTGAAACAGTATAATGGACTGGGCAGGCAGTTGTGGTGTTTGGCACACAGTTTTTGAAGCAAATGATAGGAAAAATTGGGGGTATATTCTCCATCTTTCTAACCAAGTCTAGCCAGGGTTACAAAGTCATTCCAGGCAAAATGGATAATAGAAGCCTCTATATAACTGAGTTTGAAACACAGGTCCCCAAACATTTTTTTTTTAATTTAATTGTAGGGTCAGTTAATTTTATTTTGGGGTGTTCAGGAAAGGCTCAAGAGAGAACACATGATGTACCTGAGTCTTGAAGGATAAGTAATTCATAATGTGTGCAAAAAGGAATTGTAGATAGAAGAGGAATGGAGATGAAGAAGTGCTGGGGTGGTGGGACTGAGGATATAGGGCAAAGAGAATGAGATGGGTAGAAGGATGGCCGGTATAGAGCCTACATAGTCCACAGTCATGGACAGCGGACTGCAAGTGGTGACATGCTGAGAGGGGAGGAGCTGAGGGAGGTGAAGTCCAACCACAAGACCCCCGTGGGTGGGAAGAGTCCAGAGTCTCCATAGTTTCCCTATCCCCTGGGGCAGTTGTTTCTGTTACAAATGAAGTTTTTTAGAAGATGCCCTTGGAATCTAGGGTAACCCAGGGCAACTCTGGTGGCAGTGTGTCCACTCTCTGTGCCTCTACTCCCCAGCCCGAGACCACAATTTCTGAAGAGACTTAGCTTGGGAGTTGCTTCTCTTTTATTAAGGTATCACTTGGACAGCAAACAAACAGCACAAGCAGACACTACAAACCCACACGCAGAATAAATTATGACATTTGTATGCAAAAGTAGACAACAGAAGAAGCTGTGCTACCAGGAGGGCCTCCCAATCCAATGTCTGGAGACTCATGAGTATTGGCAGCCCCTGTGAGTCCATGATAAATGTTCTGTGAGACATTCAGAGCCCAACTCCCGCAGGCATATCTAATGAGGCTCAGACTCTGCACATGAACATGTGCACACACACGGATGGGGGCAGAGGGCAGCCTCTAAACCACAACTAGATTAGCAACAAGCAAAGTGGACCCATCTGTGCTCTCCCTCTGGGTCTGGCAGCAGATGAGTTCCTGGCACTCATCCTTCACCAACTTCCTGGCTTAGGAGGAGCAGTGGGCCTCTGAGGCAGTGAGGGCTGCTTCCCAAAGTGAGGAATCCAGTTTGTTATCTTGGGGCTGGTGTCCTGGACTCCAGGGTGAGCACAGGATTTTTAGCACCCTTGCTTTATTGTCTGGCCTGCTTGCCATTCCCAGAAGAATGATATATATCCCCAGGAGATGTATCCCCAAGAGAATCTACCAACTTGGCATCTCCTGGGGTGTGGCAAGTCCTACATGAACAACTCTCCTGTAATGTGAAGTTGTAAAAGTCACCTCAGTTCTCGGAGCCTCATGTGCCCCTCTGTAAAAATGGGAATGAGAGTCTACTTCCCAGGGTTATCATAGGAATTACTGAACTATGATGCTGCCATATTCTATGCCAACTCAAAGTAAAATTTCAAAACCTGTTCTCTTTCCTGCCCTCTTCTCCCCCATTTCTTCCTTTCTATTTCCCTGTTTTCTATTTCTAGCTTCATGTATCCATTGGTGGCCATGTAACTCCAATGGCACTAAGAGCACTCCTTGACCAACAGAGATTGCCAATGTGTGCTTCCCCTCAGTCCAAAATGGCACCAGGGGCAGTGTCAAAGGGATGGACCACGGGGCCAGTAGACAATCTGGGCATCAGGTGCCATCCAAGCCCAGGAGAGAGATCTGGGTAGCCTGAGGCCACATGGAGAACTGACTATCTCGGGGATGATGGTGAGGTGCCATAATGGTGGGAAGACATGAACAAACAGCACTGTAGAGGTGGCTGTGAGCTGAGTCTTGCCAGAAGCTGGAACCCAGGGGTGGCACTGCTCATAACTTTTAATGGAAACAAAGTCGCACCCCCTGCCAAGAACAAGACACCCAAGGATGTAGGAAACTTATCTTAAGGCCAGTTTGATGGGTCATAGTCCACCACTCTGGTTCTGGAGAAAACTTCCTCCATCTCTCCATCTGTCTGTCCACTAGCCAGCCATGTGGTATATATGAAGAGTTTTGTGGAAAACAGGCTGACCGGGACAGGAAAGCTTCTGTGCTCATTTAGCACCTTTTTCCAAAGAGTATCTCTTATGGTCACTCAACTGGAGTCTTTTACACGAATGCTGTGAGGTAGTAACAAGACAGGCAATATCCAAGAAGTGCTCAAGGCGATAGTACTCAAGTGAGCATAGCTGAAACATGGTAAGGGCTGGTCAAATGCAGGGCGCTGATGTGTTCCCCGGTGGCTAGAACCGGCCTTCCCCCTGTAGGCCTAGGTACGGCTTGTCCTGGACCGCTCTCTCTACCCAGGCCTGCTGTGCTGTGTTTCACACCAGTGTGGGTTTCAAATCATCTTTGAAGTTCACAATAGGTTTTGAGCTGGCCCACAGCTTTTCCCAGGAAGCCAGCCCCCCAGCATGCTCAGGGTCAGAGTCTGAAGAGCCACTGTCACTGGAATCAGAGGAACTCTGGAAGCAGATTTCACAGTAGGGCCGGTGGCAGTGGCAGAAGAACTCATCTGAGCTGCTGGACTCAGTGTCAAGGTAGTTGTGTGGAGAAGAAAGGGAGAGACAGCCCGCGGACCTCCGGGAATGCAGCTGGCGCTGCTCAGGCAGATCTGGTGAGAGGCGTGGGCCAGTGGGACACGATGCCCCGCCAGAATCAGAAGGCTGGTGAGGAAAGGCTTCACAGCTTCTCCCAGCTCCCTGGGGCTCTGCCTGGCACTGTTTGCTGTCCTCCAAGATGCCCGGCTTGCCTTGAGGATCTGAGAGTAATGAAAGCTTCTTGGAAGAGGATACCCTGGAATCAGCAGTTTGAGGGTCCAAGCAGAGGCTGTACCGGTTCTGCACATTTAACCCACTTTTTGTGCCAGATACCATCCTATTTGACCGATGCCCCACATGTGAGGGTCCAGAGCCCAGAAGGTGTGAGCGAGCCCGCTGCGCTGCCCGCCTCCTCCTCACCATGTGTGGGCTGAAGCCCAGCTCCCTGGAGAGGGGCATCTTCTGGGGACCGTGGGGAGTGCTGCTCTTCCAGGACTGCTGGGGACAAGACTGGGAAGAGGGGACAGGAGCCTCAGAGCTCAGGCCCAGATCCTGTAGGACTTCCTGAAGCTTCTCCCTGATTACTGAATTGACCCGTGACTGCTTCTGGGGCTCCCCTGAGTTCTCCCGCTGCCCCTGTCTCTCGGGAACAGAGCCTTCTTCACCTGGTGTGAGACTCCTGCGGGGGACTGTAGGTCCCTGGTCTCTCCGTTCTGCAGCCTGGCTTGGCTCAGCCGGCTGCTTCTGGCTGCTGCCCAAATTTAAACGATCAGAAACATCTCTCAAATCAGACATCTCCTTCCGCCCCCGGGAGGAGCCAGTGTCCTTCCCAGACCCCTCGAGGCTTTGTGCACTTGAGGAAGGCACTGAGGTGCTCTGGGAGTCCTGGGCTGGGGCACTGGTAGCATTCGGAGAGTCAGAGAGGCATTCCGAACGCCGCTGAGTGGCCAAGCCGTGCGCAGGGGCTGCAGCCTGACCCTCCTTGCTAGGGGAAGAGGCAGGGAGGACAGCGCACTCCGGGGGGTCATACATACACTCAGCTGACATCAGCCTCACCAGCTTCTCTTTGGCGTTGTTTACTTGTTCCTGCAGGCTTTCAATCACAGCATTTTTCTGTAAGGCAAAAGCAAAACCATCAACAAAAGATGCCGCTGAGGGTTTTCACGCTGTCTCCCAGGTGAGAGGGAGTGTAGCAGCAGAAGTCGTTGGTTTAAATCCCAGGTCCTCTGTGTGTTAGCTGGTGATGTTAGGCTCAGAGGAGGCACCTCCACAAAATGAAAAAACGTGACCCACACACACTGCTGAGTACAATTGCTGATGCCTGGTGCTCAATAAAGGTTAACCATGATTGATGGTTGTAGGATCTTAATCTCCCCTTAATGTCCCCACTCTGTAGCATTGCCTGTGAGATGGGAGGTTGAGGAGACACCGCTTGTTGCTTGCTGGCTGTGCAGAATGGAGAGGGTCAGGTCGCTCTGCAGGACACAAGTCTGAATAATGGCCCAAGTCCGGGTTTATGACACCTTTGCAAAATGCAGGCGAATTTGAGGCACATCCCAAAATGATGATTGAATGGGGAAACAAGTATTTTGCCTCTTGCTAAACAAACTAGAAAATGGAAAACCAGAAGAAGGGTGGAGGTGTCTGGCCCAAAAAGAGAAGACTGGAGCCACGAGGGGCCAATGAGAATCTCAGATTGGTGTTATGTCCTCCCTTGGCTGGACTTCGAAGTGGCAGTGGAAGCATCCAGGTGGCACTGCCAGTTATTGGTAGCTCCTAAAGTAGTGCAGGCATCAGAATTATTGGGGAAGCTTTGCTTTTTTTTTTAATAGGATCGTTGGGTCTAAGTCTCTGACACTTGATTCAATAGATCTAGAATGGAGCTCAGAAGATGAATGGGGCCGGGGCAGTTCTGCTATTGAGCTGCCTACCTGTTGCATAGCTTTTAGTTGGTAAACAGGCTGTGCCCAGGAGGCCTGGCAGGTGCAAGCTGCAGAGGTGTGTCTGTACTGACTGGGATCGTGGGTATGAAGTAGGAGGAAGAATACTGATGGTGGGTGTGCCCTGAGCATCCTCTAGTGATAACAGCAGTTGCCTCTCTAACTTAGACCCTATGTCCACCTTCTGAAATCTCTGATGATCAAAGGCAGTGGAGGAGAGAAGAGATCATCCTGGGGAACTGATGGTCTTGGAACAGACAACCCAAGTAAAGTGTTTGGGGAGGTAATAACACAAGCATTGTGTTCTAGGAACTGTCTGAATACCCAAGCTGCGTCTCTGTTGCCATCACCTTCAAAAAGCTGAGGATGAGCATTTGGACATACACTTATTCCCTAGAAATAAAAAGTCGTTTCCCTTCTTTAGGATACCTGACACAAGTCACCCACGGACCAAACCTGTGGTGCCTTTTAAAGTTGAGATGGGAGACTTGCCCAGAAATGACCCTTTCAGAAAGCAGTACTTCGAAAAAACTAGTCTAGCAATAGTCTCTGGCAGCAGTTCCAAGGCAAATCACTGCTCCCTATTTATAGGCAGGAAGGTGATTTCTCTGATACGGGGACTCCCACTTATGTCCCGGTTTAGTCTACTTCTTTTATCATCAGGAGAGTCCCAGACCAGTGAGTAACTGCTGAATAAGCGAGAGGGACTGGAGGTTGAGCACCTGCCTTCCTGTTCTACCCTTTCTCACCCCAGAGTGGTGAGGTCAGGGTATTGGTGGGGAGGTATGGATGACTCGGGACTCACCAGGAGCAGAGTGGATGAATAATCAGCAGACAGTCATTCAGGCTCTTCATGATACCTGGGTGGTGCCAGATAGCTCTTGAGCATCTCATAGTGGTCACTGTGCTGGTTGCCCAGGAGGGACCCCACCCCTCTTCTTCCTCAGCAGCCCCTCCTCATGAAAGAGGGTTCAGGCTGGTTGCAGGAGGCCATGACTGCCTTACAGAGCTAAGAGGAAGGCACCAACTGCTGACAACTAATCCGGCAAGAAAATTCTGAATGCTGTCTTTTTGTGCCTTACCCACAAGTTTCTTTGAGTGTAGAAAAATAGGATAAATGCTGATTTGGAAAGAATACTCTTCTCCCAGCAGACCAAACATCTGAAATTGGCCAGATGATGGACTGAGAAATGTCAGCGTAAATACTAAATTTATCTCCTTTCAGAGAAAAAAAGTGGAACTCTGTTTTCACCATGGCCGCATACTAATTAGAGGTGTGGTATGAGTGACTGACAGTGTGAGACCAAAATCTGACCTACCATGGCAGCTGCATTTAAACGAGTTTATTAATTATTACTTTTGGCACATCTGGGGAAGCAAAACACCCACAGATGTGTTTCACAAGGTACAGGTTATAAGGAGAAATGGAGTCACCCTCTGGTTGTTATGGCTAAGGGAAGAAAAACAATAGTTGGGTTTCCTCTGCTGTGGAGTGTAGAAGAGAGGTTCTTTACCTCTGGGAAGGTTCTCCTTGCTGGCTTCCACATAGCCTGGGAACTCAGTGATGGGTGCTGTCCTAGACAGCCTCTGGGGACCCCCCTCCACCTTGACCATAGCGGCAAGGGGGGCAAGAATAAGAAGGTGGACTTCCCAGGTCATGGGAAAGTAAGAGGAAGACAAAGTAAGGGTGGCAGAGAGGCTGCATTGGAGGGAACCTGGAATCAGGGTTTGTGTGATAACAGCAGGATGGGAGACTTGCCCAGAAAATGACCCTTTCAGAAAGCAGCACTTTGAAAAAACTAGTCTAGCAATAGTCTCTGGCTATTATCAAGGAAAGATGCTGTGTTTGCCCACCAGGCAATGCCAGAGCTGGACACTTGGATGCTGGACCTCTTTAGGCCTGGTTCCCAGGCCTTTTCTGGGAAAGATGTACCAGGTGTAGGGTCTTGGGGAGAGGCCAGCTTTTTACTGCCTGTGCATCTGCTCCCTATTAGGGTCCTTCCTCTGCAGACTCAAGGCATCTTTTTGGATAGAGCAGATACAGTCACTGCGTGGGAAACAGCGTAGTCAGTGTGGCAGAAGTACAAACAGCACGTCATAAATTACCATAAGGCTAAAGAGTCAAGCCACTTGGCTGTTCCAACATTAGCTGATTGTGAATGAAAACCATCTTGGCTGTTCTCGCCAAGTTTCTGGCCTTCTGTTGAGCTAAACAAAACAAGCCAAAAAATGCTTCTTTGAAGACTTCACAGAGTATCAAAGGCAATGCTACCCCCTTGCCAGGTGGGAAGAAATCTGGCTTTGAAATAGGTCCTGAATGCTTTATAAATAGTACAGAAATAGAGAAGTATTACTCTGATTAAAAAAAAAAAGATCCAGAGTGAGGGTATGGTGTGGGAGACTAAATGGGCACCAAAGGGGGTGCAGGTAGGGTTCACCCCCACACTGGGCTGTGTTTCTTAGGTTACCACCTCACTATTCTCTTAGACAGGGACTCCTGATAACCTCATGTCAGTCCAATTACAGAAAAACATAGTTTCCCAAATAGCACCTACTCTGGTATGTTCTGTACTGAAGAAAACATGGAATCTAATGCAGTTAGTGTGAAAATATTGGCTAATTCTTCTGAGCCCTGTGCCTTCTTTCTGAGGCAATGCGGCCTCCAGCTTCTCCATGTGCTTTCTTCAGGTACACACCCCAGTGCCCAGTTCTGGGAGAAGTGCCAACTCTGGCTCAAGTACAGAAGAAGGATTTGGTGCTACTATGGTATTCAGAGGCTCTTTTTAGCCCTCCTCCCCATCTTTAGACACTTATTGCACTTACTAGAAGCCTGGTGCATGAAATTTGTGCATGGGGGGGTGTCCCCTCAGCCCAGCCTGCACCCTCTCCAATATGAGATTCCTCTCACAATCCAGGACTACCTGCCTGCCTGCCTGGTCACTCCTCACTGCCCTCCCCACCCCCCTGCTGGCCTGGTTGCCTCCAACTGCCCCCCCTCGCCAATCTGGTCGTCCTTCACTGCCCCCCTCTGTCAGCCTGGTCACCCCTAACTGCTCCCCTGCTGACTTGGTTGCCCCTTAAAGCCCCCCTGTCCACCCCCATCCCCCGTCAGCCTGTTTGCCACCAACTGCCATCCCTGCTGGCCTGGTCACCCCACATAGCCTGCTGTTTGGTTATTTGGTTGCCCCTCACTCCTCCCTCTGCTGGCCTGGTCACCCTTCTCTTTCCCCCTCTGCCAGCCTGGTTGCCCCTAACTGTCCCCCCTGCCGGCCTGGTTGCCCCATGTAGCCTGCTGTTCAGTCATTTGGTCATCCCTCACTAACCCCCATGCTGGCCTGCTCGTTCCACATAGCCTGCTGTTCAGTCGTTACTGTGAGGGCATCATGACCAATTTATATATTACCCTTTTATTAGTGTAGATTACCTCTCTGAGGTGGTAGGATGATTGAGATTTCTAGTTAGAACCTGGAAATACAGTAAGGGGCCCATAAAATTTGTAAATGATGATACTGCTCTATGTAAGGAAAGAATGTATCATACAGAAGAAGCTAGCATCCACTACAACCCAGGGCCTTTCCAATGCTGTTCCCCTGCTTGGAATGCTTTTTCTTAAAATCTTTTCTCTCCAGTTTGTACTTAACCTTCATCTCTCCGCTCACAGAGTCTTGTCTGACAGCTCTAAATTAGGTTCCCTTGCCTTGACCATCCATAGTTCTGCCTTACCACCCTGATTTGTCCCTTCATTATTCTCTTGATCAATATCTATTTCCTCCATTAGACTGTGAGCTCCCTGAGAGTAGGAACTATATTTGTTTTATTTATGAGCACTTACTACAATGCCTAGCACACAACTGTGCAATGAATGAATAAGTGGGTGAAGATCAGCAGTGGAAGAGTCACAGGGGAAATGTCAAGGTTTTGCCCACTGCCAATGGAAGTGGGGGAATGGGAGGAGAAGAAAGGACATTTAGCAATAGGACATCAGGGGCCCACGGTGCGTGACTGGAGTTCTTTATAGAGATTCCACCAGGCGGGGGTCTCGCTTACTTCTGTGAGGAGTCTTTCCATGGAGGTTTTCTCTCCTCTGCCATGGCAATTCTGTACTTCACCATACTGGGCATGGCAACTTTTGCTGGGAGTGCTGAAATATTTGGCCATGCATCTAATTGTTTGGTTTTCCTCTTCAAATACCTTCCATTGCTTCAGCTGTTAAATAACAGAGCATATGTTATTTATTTAATTACACACCCAGGAACACATTCTCCAAAACACCAAGGAATGATGGAAGTATACTAATGCACAAACTATTCTTTCTTCAGAATGTAGTGTGCTCTGGAAAGCTAATGGACAGAAATGACAGAAGGCTCAGAGAATGTTAAGGCGATATAGTTTTCAAAATGCCAAAGGAAGATGATAGGTAGATGAAAGAGAACCATCTTAGCTTGACCCAACCATTGCTGAACTGGTCAAAGAAAACCAGATTGAAATATACTCCCAGGGCCATATTCTAAAGCCAGAGTTTATGAGCTATGACAAGGTTAAGCAATTTAAACTCTATATGTCTCAAGTGAAACTATTTCCAGTTATATGGAGCTGTTCTTAATTATCCCCATTTATGGGGTAATAGTGTGCTCACAGCGACTGCAAACCCAGTTCCTTGCTGGAGGACTCCTAACCCAAGTCAATAATCAAAGCTCAGATAGGAAACCACAAATGGCAATAAATAGCAATAAAAAAGACAGAACATTAGGTCTGCAATCTGACCATCTTTTCTTCCTAGACAAATGAAGGAAGACTCAGAAGGAGTATGACTGCTCTAGGCCCTTGCAGGGGGTTAGCAGTAGAGCCAGAGCTGTCATGGAGTCACTGTGCCAGCCCACATGACCTCAACACAGCTGAGAAGACAGAGACTGTTAACTGTAGGGTCCTAAGGAAAGTTTTTGGGGAGAAACTGTTTTTAAAAAACAATCTGTGGGAGCATGGGCTAGTTTACCTTAATAGGGATGGAGCTGAACACAGAACATTCACCAAAGGGGGCCATCCTCCTGCGCCTCTGGGACACTATCTCTATCTGGTGCACAGCAGTGGGGCCAATGCCAGGGGAGGCCACAGAGACGGAAGCGTCTGTTTTTCCTGTAGGAAATCCCAGCACTGAGAGTCCTGATGACGTACACTGGGCACTGTGGCACCTTAGAAACGATGTTGGTGGCTGTGGGAGCCTCCCAAGAATCCTGGGACTTCTTTGCTCTCTCACCAAACATGCCCTAACCCCAATTTGGTAAAGCTCAGATGGGAATCTAAATCTTTCCATCTATTTCAATACCACATCCTCTGTTCCTCATGCTATCAGGAGTCTGTGTGATCTGTACTGATCCAGGCCAGGAACCTTCCCCTCGATGTCCTTCTCAAAGGCCTCGGGTGCCATTAGCTCTCCACCCTACTCGGGAGTTACTGGAGCCTGGCACCATAGGGTCACTATGTGGTCCTGAGTGGATGGAGCAGACACCAGTGTTGTTCTCCTAGCACTGACCTAGTAGTGTTGCAGTATCTGGGCTCCCTTTTGGGCTCCTCAATTCCTCAGCAGTAGAGCTTCCCCTCTCTCTCCCCCAGCACCCCAGGCCCAGCCCTCTCGGGAGGAACTGCTCAGCACTGGTGTAAGGGCACATTCAGGGTTTTGGATCTGTTTCACTCTAAGCAGATCAGGTGGAGCCAGGGTGCCCCCTGATGAAAGCCTCAGCTGCCTTAGTTCCTTGTCTGTGAGGATCCTGATCCTTCAGGTTGACCCGTTGGGAGTTTCCAAAATACGGCAATAAATGATCTCAGGTCTCAGTTTCAGGACTTCTCCAGGACCCTTCCTCCAGAAGAACAGGCACATTCCTGGTTTTCCAGCCTCTGAGCTATGTGGGTGTGCCCCCCCCTCGGCTCCCGCCAAAGGTGTTCTCCCCCACCTCCCTACCCCCAAGCCCTGGAACTTGTGAATATGTTGTCTCATGTGGCAAAAGAGATTCTGTAAATGTACTCAAGTTAAGGATGTGAGATGGGAAGATTATTATGGATTGTACAGTGGGCCCAATGTAATCATGAGTCCTTATGAGAGGGAGGCAGGAGGGTCAGAGTCAGAAAAAGAGAAGTAACCATGGAAATGGAGGTCAGCAAGAGAGAGATTTGAATACGTCACACTGCTGGCTCTAATGATAGAAAAAGAGGCAGGAGTCACAGAATGCAAGTGGCTTCTAGCTGCTGAAAAAGCATGGAAGCGGATTCTCCCAGGAGCCTCCAGAAGGAATGCAGACCTACTGACATCTTGATTGTAGCCAAGTAAATAAGACCCATTTCAGATTTATGACTGCCAGAACTGCAAGACAATACATCTGAATTAAGTCACTCAATTTGTGTTAATTTGTTACAGCAGCCACAGGAAACTAATACAATGGGATTCAATCTCCAGTCTTTAACAGGATACTTGAGGACCTTGAGGACATCACCTCTTAACCATCTGCCACTCTTCCTTTCCTTCGATTTGTGCTTCAAAAAGTGCAGATTTGTGGTGCTCCAAACATAGCCTGTTCTCTCTGCTACCTCTCTACCTCTTGTCATGCTGTTCCCCCATCTGGTGCCACCCACTGCCCTTCCCCAATCTTGCTTATCCTTCAAGACTGGGCCCATTTTCTGAGAAGGTGTTATGGAGTTCCTAGACAGGCTGGGGCACCCCTTTCTCAGCATCATATAACTTGCCTTCCCCAAACACTTAAAACATGCATTATAATTCCTTTCATGTTGCTCCCAGCTACACCCAGAGATGGGGGCAGGTATTGAACTACATGTTCCCATCAGTTAATAAATGAATGGATGAATAAATGAACAAATAGTTTTCCTTAAAAAAACAAAAAACAACTCACCTATCTAGTAGGGGCACTGAAACATACACAGATAACTCTAAGGCAGAGTAAGAAGTCCTAAGTACTTACATGGAGGAGCAGATGAAACACTTTGGGGGATTAGAGGAGAAAACAATGTCTTATCTCAGGACTTATCTATTTCTCAGAGGTGGAGGAAGGGAAGGAGAAGATGTGTGTGGAGATGGCTCACATGCAGTATACCGTCAACAAAAGCAGAGGCTTGCTCATGGCTGGTGATGACCTCAGTGTCTGGCATCAACACTCAGGCATTTCCTGAGGACCTGTGTAGAATGCTACTTGATCCACTTGTGACATTTTATTCAGCTCTAGGGAGCCACCTAACTGCCCTTGAGGCATCTGTGCCTTTATTTTCATAAACCCCTTCCACACTGTCCAATATGAAGGCTCAGTGCCAGGAGGAAGGGCCCTCTTCTTGCTCTCTTCCTTCCCCATGTAGCTCTCCTCAGATACTTATCCAACTTTGCTCAGCTGTTTTTCTCTCCTGGGAATGCACAGTGCAGCTCTCACAGGGATTTTCTTTCTTCTGCCAAAGGCCACTGAGCCAGAGGGCAAAGTCAATTCAAGGACGCACAAAAAACGGACAAACCTTCTAATTACTTTTAGATTAAAAAAAAAGAATTTACTTCATAAACCTAAAATATAATGGAACACACACACACAAACACACGCGCGTGCACACACACACAAGCACATATAAAATCTTTCCTATATAATAAAAGGGTAAAATGCAAATCAACCAGAGAAACTAAGATGGAGGCATAGGTAAACACCTGAGCTTGCTGCCTCGCATAATAACTTCAAAACTACAACTAAAAGACAAAATGGACATCATCCAGAACCACAGAAAGACTGGCTGAGTGGAAATTATATAACTTGAAGGAAAGAAAAAAGCACACTGAGACTCACAGGAGCTGTGGAAGGCAGAAATACAGAGGTGTGTGAGCAGAAAGAGCTGGCAACTGAGTATGTGGCTGGCTTTTTTAAGCCAGAGGGAGACACAAGCTCCCAATTGCTCTGAACTTCAGTTCAGGGGGAGACTCTGGGGACCCAAAGTCATACAGGGAGAAACCGGACTGTCTAGGAGAGGGCGGACCTTGAGGGCAGCTTTTTCTCAGAAGTGCTTGTAGCAATTACCAAGGGACACTAAGACCTGACTAGGACAGGGCTGATGGGAAGCCATTGCTATTTGCTCCACCCTGAGATTCTGCCCCATCCAAGCTGTGAGCAGAGGAGATTTTGCATATGAATGGCCTGGTCCTTTGAATTCTAAACTTAACTATCGAACTGCAGCTGAGTCAGAGAGACACAGAACACCCAAAAGAAAGCCCAAGGCCTTGCAGCAGCTTACATTGCTTCACAACTGGGCCTCATCTGGGCACTTCCAAACCCCAAACAAAAAAGTATAATCTGCAGATCTCTCCATAGCACCTGCTGGGCAGCCTCAGGCAGAGGCTAAACTAGAAACTCTTTGGAGATCCAAGAACCAGTGTACCCACGGGTCAGAGTAGGACCATCCAGATTATAAGTCCTCAAATATATAAGGGACACACTCAGGTTGAAGATTCATGAGCACCAAAGCCCCAGTGAAGCAAGTTTTACCTCATAAGGATATCTCCAGCACAGAAGTCTTTCCATCATAGATACAGTTGATCCTCACAGCCAATTGGCCTGGAAGTCAATTCCTCCCAGTGATACCAACAACAATAAAGGCTTAACTACAACAAGACTGTGCACAGAGCCCACAAAGGGGTGCACCAAGAGTGTCCACCTCAGGTAACTGGGGAAGCTGAGCCACTGGGCCCTATAGGACACCTAACACAAAAAGCCACTCTATCAACTCAGGGAAGCAGCCAAAATGTGGAGACAAAGAAACATGTCAGAAATGAAAGAAATGGAGGAAAGCAAATAACTGGATATAGGGTTCAAAACCACAGTTATAAGGTTTTTCAGAAATTTTCTAGAAAACGCCAATAAATTTAGTGAGACCCGCGAGGCTATGAAAAAGGACCAACTAGAAATTAAGCATATACTGACTGAAATAAAAAATAATATAGAAATTCAACAGCAGACTAGAGGATCACAAGAATCAAGTCAAAGATTTGAAATATGAAGAAGCAAAAAACACCCACTGGAAAAGAAAAAGGAATCCAAAAATATGAAAATAGTGTAAGAAGCCTCTGGGACAAATTCAAGTGTACGAACATCCAAGTTATGGGGGTGCCAGAAGAAGAGAGAGAGCAAGATACTGAAAACCTGTTTAAAGAAATAATGACTGAAAACTTCCCTCACCTGGTGAGAGAAATAGACTTACAAGTCCAGGAAGCACAGAAAACCCCAAACAAGAGGAATCCAAAGAGGACCACACCAAGACACATCATCATTAAAATGCCAAAAGCAAAAGACAAAGAGAGAATCTTAAAAGCAGCAAGAGAAAAATAGTTATCTACAAGGGAGTACCCATATGACTGTCAGCTGATATCTCAACAGAAACTATGCAGGCCAGACAAGAGTGGCAAGAAATATTCAAAGTGATGAATAGCAAGAACCTACAACCAAGATTTCTCTACCCAGCAAAGCTATTATTCAGAATTGAAGATCAGGTAAAGAGCTTCACAGATAAGAAAAAGTGAAACCAGTTTCATATAATATCAGCAAACCAGTACTATATGAAACTAGAGGCCCAGTGCATAAATTTATGCGTGTGTATGTGTGTATGTGTGTGTGTGTGTGTGTGTGTGTGTGTGTCCGTCCCTCAGCTCAGCCTGCACCCTCTCTAATCTGGGACCCACTGGGATCAGGCCTAATGGGCAGTCGGACATCCCTCTCACAATCCAAGACTGCTGCTCCCAACTGCTTGCCTGCCTGCTTACCTGATTGCCCTTAACAGCTTCCCCCTAACCACTCCCCTTCCATCCTGACTGATGCCTAACTGCTCCTCTGCTGGCCTGATTGCCCCAACTGCCCTCCTCTGAAAGCCTGATCATCCCTAACTTCTCTCCCCTGCTGGTCTGGTTCCCATCAACTGCTCTCCCCTGTAGGCCTGGGTTCCCCCAAACTGTCCTCCCCTACAGGCCTGATCACCCACAACTGCCCTTCCCTGCTGGCCTGGTTGCCCCTAACTGCCCTTTACTGCAGGCCTGGTCCCTCCCAACTGCCTTCCCTGTTGGCCTGATCATCCATAACTGCCCTCCCCTGCTGGCTATCTGGTGGTGGCCATCTTGTATCCACATGGGGGTGGCCATCTTTGACCACATCGGGGCAGCCAACTTGTGTGTTGGAGTGATGGTCAATTTGCATTTACTCTTTTATTAGATAGGATGCTGAAAGGTATTCTGAAAGAAGAGGAGGAAGAAGAAAAAGGTAAAGATAAAAATTATGGACAACAAATACATATCTATCAACCAGTGAATCTAAAAGTCAAGTGAACAAAAAATCTGATGAACAGAATAAACTTGTGAATATAATAGAATCAGGGCATAGAAAGGGAGTGGACTGACAATTCTCAGAGGGAAAGAGGTGTGGGGAGTACGGGAAGAGATTGGACAAAAATCATACACCTATGGATGAGGACAGTGCGGGGGGAGGTAAGTGCATTGGGTGGGGTGGAGTGAGAACTGGGTAAAGGGGAGCTATGAGGGGAAAAAAAGAGGAACAACTGTAATAATCTGGACAATAAAGATTTTTTAAAAATGCAAATCAACAAATGGCAGAATGACTGGATGGCATGGCCCCTCCCACCATCTGGCCCTACCCCCAATCGGCCTCCATTGGGTGGGCTAGCTGGATCCCACCAGTGCACGAATTCGTGCACCGGACCTCTAGTATGTATGTATGTATGTGTGTGTGTGCGCGCATATATATATATATATATATATATATATATATATATATATATATATA
>JAAGEH010000286.1:948158-1000840 GCA_011751065.1 Lasiurus cinereus | reverse complement strand
TATATATATATATATATATATATATATATATATATATATATATATATTTAAGTTTTGGATCATGATCAGTTCAAGAGAAGAAAGGCATGAGAGAGAAAACAGAAAAGGAAAGATAAAGTAAGAGAAAGGGAGTTTAAGACAGATAGGAGGAAAAATGGGAAACAGAGAGAAGGCAAGAGAAAGGCCAACACTGTCCATCCATCCTGTTCCTGTATCCCATAATAATCCCACTGCCACTCTCACTTTACAAATCAAGTGCTTGTCACTGCTCAAACCTGGAAGCCAGAATTCAAGGTGAACTTCATCTTGCATTTTATATCTATGTGTGTAGATGCGAGTGTACCTAGAAATGACTACTGCCCTAGGTGCTGAGGTGGAAGTCTTGTGCCTGAGACTTGGAATCCCCAAGGGACAGATGTGAGTGCTCAGAGAGGAGATATAAGTGGAGTCACATCATGGAGGTTGCTGATTCACTCAATTCCAGATAGAGGTTTTTGTTTTATTTAGGTCAGGGAAGCTTCCTCTAATAGTTCCTTGGTGATTACTTATGCCCCAAATTATTTTTTATCTTGCAGAAATTCCTATTAGCTCTAAATTGTATCCCTAGATAAGGTCTCCATATTTGATCTAGTCTCTCATTTAAAAATATATTTTTAAATTTATTTTAGAGAGGAAGGGATAGGGAGAAAGAAATAGAAACATCAATGATGAGAATCATTGACTGGCTGCCTCCTGCATCCCCACTTGGGATTGAGCTTGCAACCCGAACCTGTGCCCTGACTTAGAATCAAATCATGACTTCCTGATTCATAGATTGATGCTCAACCACTGAGCCACACCTGCCGGGCCTTAGTCTCTCATTTTTTAACTGTCTCCTTGTGTTCTGTGGCTTTAAATTAGTTCATTAATTCAGTATTTTGCTATGTCTAATCGCCTATTCAGTGTTTCTACTGGGGTTTTGAATTTAACACAATGTTTTTCATCCTTACTTAATATTTCATGATCTAAGATAATGCTCTTCTCTAGATGGTTTGCTTTGGTTGAAGACAGGCAATATCCTTTAAATCCTACTGACAAAACAAATTTGCTATCTTTTAAAAACTTCTATTTTTCTTCAGAGGAAGAAAGTGTGTCCAAATCTCCAGAAATCTGTGCATCTCTTCTAATGAACAGCAGAATCTCTTCATAGGTCCTTTCCCTCTGAATTTAGTTTTACATGGGAAGAACTATAGTTTCCTAGTTTAGTAAATGCATTTATTGGCTTTTCCCTCATTGTCACCAGATTCCTGCCATAGCTCCAGACACAACATTCAAGGCAGAAAGAAGGTATAAGAGGTAAAGCCAGCCACACCATAGCCTTTTCAGCAAAGCATAAACTTTCTCAGAAGCCCCTTAGAAAACTCTTAGCTTTCAAAGCTGTGTCACATAGCCTGGCTGGTATAGCTCAGTAGTTGATCATCAACCCATAAACCAGGAGGTCATGGTTTGATTCTTGGTCAGGGCATATGCCCAGGTTGAAGGCTCAATCCCCAGTAGGCCATTTGATGATTTTCTCTCATCATTGATGTTTCTATTTTCCTCTCCCTCTCCCTTCCTTTCTCTGAAATGAAAAAAATTAAAAATTAAAAAACACACAACTGTGTCACAGGGACACCCCAAGCTGTAAAGGAAGCTGGAAAAGCAAGTGTTTAGCTCTTAGACTATATAATAGGGGTGAGCAAGGAAGAAAGGGTTTGGCAACGGATATATAGGTTACCAATCAACAATGCTGGCTACAGGGCTAAAGGAGGGGCTTCCCCAAAGGCCCCTCCCCATTCCCCTTTCCCCATCTCCCAGAAAGGAGTAGTCCTTGCTTTCCAAAGCCCTCTTTTGCTACATTCCAGACAAATAACACTCAATTCTCAATGGCTTCCATTAATCCAGGTCTTATTAACATTAAGATTCAGCAAAAATTCCTCCAGTTTCTGGCATAGAGGCAATACTCATTCTTGATTTTTAGTGCTGCTGCTACAGATATTTCCATATTTGTTTATTCTTTTGAGTATTTCTATAAAAATTTGTGAAAAGGCAGAAGAGTAAAAAGCCTATGCCTGTATCAAACCTTCATGCCCCAAAGTCCTTTCTTCCCTTTTATAAATACCCTGTGACCCTCCATCCATGATTTTATCGGTTAGGGCCCCTTGGTAAAGTCATTCATAGTCAACTGGAAGCTGCATTCGGAACCAGATGGGGTGCTAAGGGAGTAGTGGGATAAGGGAGGTCTTGGCGGAACAAAAAGAGAACTAGAAGGGAAACAGGAAAAATGCCTAATGTCAAGTTCATTAACTCAGATGTGTGTAGCTCACTGGTACCTGTGGGCCCAAGATGAATAATTTCACATCACTTTCCTTCCAGAGACTATGATTCCTTTCCCTTTCCCTCCAGATACCTTTTTTCCCCTTTGCTGTCTGGACATTTCTGCTGCTATCTTCCTCCTTTTTTTTTTTCTTTAATCCCTATAATATGAAACACATGTTTATTGAGTTTTTATTTCTTCTTATTGTAAAAAAGAAGAGGAATGCTTTATATTTTCCTCTAATAAAAAGAAAGGAAAAGCATTTAAAATTGCATAGAGTTCCAAATGAGTTTTCCCTGTGAATCTGCAATCCTAAATAGGAAATAAAGGCTCCTGAGTCCCAGGCTAGGAAAAAATGACATTATCAAGATGAGGAAGGGATTGAGGAAGAGTGAAACAGACCGGAGGGTGGGTGGAAAAGCAGGTCTGTGAGTCAGCTGTCGGGGCTGGAAATGTGGGACCGCTGCACTCAGCCACTCTGGGCTGCCCTCTTCGCTGACTGGGAGCTGAACTGTCTTCCTTCAGGAGAGGGAGGAGGGAAGAACAAAAGGAGACAGCTCACCAGGAACCCACCTTCCTTCTCACTCTCCAATAAATGTTACCCAGAAGCCTCAAGAGAAAACACAGTGAGCGGTTTACCATGCCCAGCCAATGCTCTGGAGGACCGGCCCTGCCAAACTCTCCTTGGAACATACCTGGGGAATGAAGATGAAGCAGTTGATGGTGGTTGTGCAAACAAAGATTCCCCCGGATGTGAGGCCAAAGACCAGGTTGGGCCAGGAGTGCAAGTATCTGGTGACCACAAGAAGAAGCCCAGCAGCCAGCACCACAAGGTTGACCCCAACCATGATGGTCAAAGACTGATTCACAGGAGGAGAGCTGACGTGGTCAGTCAGGCCAGCCAGGTAGGCACCGTACAGCAGCAGCAGACCCTGGATGCGAAGGGAGAAGCTGAAGCTCGGGGAAGTGGAATAACAGACTCAGGGATAAAGAGCAGGAGGGCTGGCACCATTTAAAATAAGGGTAATAATACCCACCTTAAAAGGCTGCTATGAGGGTTAACTCAGACATGAGAGGACCCTTAGGGTGCCGCTGGCTTAATAAATGTTATTTTCCTCTCCTGCCCTGAGAATTGGTTTGTCAGAGGTCAGCAAGGCGGGGCTCTGGTGGGCTACAGGCACAGGACCAGATGGCATAGGCGGGCAGGAGCTCTACAGAAAGGGCTGCGGGCACACCGCGCTGCTGGTGGCGAGGGCTGCCACGTCAACTATGCGGTTTTGCACTGAGTGGAGCTGAGGGCACATGGAAGCTGAATTGCCCGGCCCGCCCCCGGCCCCCCGGCCCGTGGTCTGCCTGCCCAGCCATGTGCAGCAGCAGGAGCAATGCCCTGAGGAAGCGGGTCTTTTTTTCTAATTTTCCCACAGGCACCATCTGCTTGCCAAGCCCTGCACCTGCAGGATTGCATCTGCCTAGAAGGGAGGCCTTTTCTAATTTACACAAAGGACCTCTCCAGGCTAGCAGAGGCTCTGTGCCAGTGGGTGTTTATGGGAGATGAAGAGTGGAAACAGGAGGACAAAGGCAGGCTGGGACCTCGCCCAGCCTGTGGGGCAGGCACAGGCTCCATCTATACCCTTCATCCCCTTTGTGACATTCCCGGCCCCCACCACCAGGAACCCAAGGCCCTGTTCTATCCTCTTTCCCATGAATATAAACCTGCTCTCAAAGTTCTCATTTGTACTAAGAAGAAAACGACTCACGACACTTTAAAGTGCTGTCTCTCTTGGAGGGAGCTGCATTTAAACAGAAATCAAAACTTTAATCAATAATACATAACATATACAGTGGTACCTCGAGATAGGAGTTTAATTCGTTCTGTAACCTTGAGGCATGGGAAACTATGAGACACTCGAGTCGAGGTAAACTGGTGGGTTGTGTGCAGCCGGCCAATCTGCGAGATTACTCCTATCTCAAATGTTGCTCGTATTTCAAAGCAAAAATCGTTCGCTCGACGGCTCATATCTCAAAAATCTCATATGTTAGGGCACTCGTATCTCAAGGTATCACTGTATATGCAACGTAAGTTCACCTGACTATTTGTGAAGTGTCATGCTAGGTGTAGGGCAGGAACCAGTGCTACAAAGAGAGAACTAAGCCATGTTCCTTTCCTTGAAAGGAACTTCTAGGGAGATTTAAAGCAAGACACAAATGTCCGTGTTTTATAACTGAGCCTGAAGCTGCCACGGGGGATGAAGTGGGGTGGGAACTAGGGGACTCAGAGGGGGAACTAACTATGACTATAAGGTCAAGTATCAGCAAGGCACCTGCCAGTGACTCAAAATGCCCTGACCTGACTAGCTCCATCTGCAGCTACAGCCCTGGCGATGAATTTTGGGAGGACTGACAGCCTAGCAGTAGTCGGCAAACTAATTAGTCAACAGAGCGGCAAACCACGGCTCGCAAGCCACATCTGTCCCTACAAGCTGAAAACCAGCTAACAGTTTGCTGACCACTGGCCTAGATAAAGGATCAGCATGGCAGAGATGCGTTCTGGGTGCCCCCAGGTCCAGTGTCCCAAGTGGGGCCTGACGTGCTGCCCCGAGACCTTCAATGGTTAGAAGGTACACCAGTCAGGAGGCCAGAGGGGCCTGACTTTTGGGTACCTGATGCCATCAGGTGGCATTTGACAGAGGTGGATTATGAGTAATTTAATCCAAGGCGAATAAAAGTAACTCTTTGTTTTTAAAATGTTGAAATCTGATTCTATTTAAAAATTTCAGCCCCCGCTGCTATCGATCAGTGGTTAGAGCGTGGGCCCTGTGCACAGAGAGAGGGTTGATTCTGGTCCAGGGCACATACCTAGGTTGTTGTTTGATACCTGGCCCTGGTGGGGAATCATGCAGGAGTCTTGAAGGAGGCAACCAATCAAAGTGTTTCTCTCACATTCATATTTCTCCCTCTCTCTGTGTCTTTCTCCCCCTTCCTGCTTCCCTCTCCCCCACTTTCTAAACAGCAATGGAAAAAATATCCTCGTTTGAGGATTAACAACAATGACAAAAAAATCCAATTTCATCCCAATTCTTGCAATGGGAACTAGGTATTAATAGAGCACCTATACATTCACGACTCATGCTTAAATGAACCACATATACTTGTACATCATTTGCCTTCACTGCTGAGAAATGTGGGGTAGTGGGCAGTAGACAGGTGCAGGTGGGGACTTCTGGAACTGTATGCAGAGATTTGGGTCTGCCCCCAGGAATTGCTCATGGACCAGGGAGCCCATGGGCATCTGGCTCAGTCAGTTTCCTGATGCTCAGCACTCCCCCCCCCTTTTTCCTTTGTCCTTCAGAAAGATATTACAGTGAAATAAAATAGAAATGAGATTTATATAAAAGGCAATGGAGAAAATAAATCAAGTTGAGTTGCAAAGTGAGTTGCTATGGGGGACATGCTGAGTTGCTGCTGGGAGGACATGGCTCTTCTTCAGGGATTGAGGAAGGGGGAGGGCTGTGATTTTCAGAACTGTCTAGGAGAGCAGAAGATTAATAATAATAACTAAAATTTACTGAGCTCTTATTATGGGACAGGAGTGGTTGAAAACTCTTGCCATGCATTAACTCTTTTGAAACTTAAAACAGTTCTGAGTGGATATTATCATCACCCCCATTCTATGTAAGAGAATTAAGGCTCAAAGAGGTTAAATGAAGTTCAGGATTAGCCAACAAGGGGCTGAGTCAGAATTCAGAGCCTTATCTGTCATGTTCTGACGTTCATTTTCTTAACCATTAGCAGGAAACTGGAAAAGAGCTGTTTACTTCCTAGTATTTTCTTTTGAAAATATTTCAATCAAAGTAATAATATATGCACATAATTAAAAAGCAACATTTCCCTGTCCCATCCCTGCCCATCCCCAGGGCTATTTCTCTGAAGCACCCATGTTAAAGTTTACCTTTGGAGAAAAACTCCTATTCTGCCAGCAATCAGTCAACCAGGCCTTTTAGCCCTGATATCTGACAGACAGGCTCCTGCCACACAGGGCTCACCCTATTCATTAAAACAGGCCTGCCCTATGCTCCCACAGCCAAATTCTCTGTCTCTACAAGCTGAAAACCAGCTAACAGGACAGTTGATTCTAGGGACCTCCCTCGGTGTCCTATGTAGGTATCCTGTCCCCTCTGGAAATAATATCCTACTTTTAGCATCTAAACAGAGACAAACGAGTCTAATGATGGGAGATTCAGGGCGGGAGACACTTGAGGCAGCTGGGCTCACTCAAAGGACACCCTGGACGTTGTCATCTGTCTTAGAGCCAGTCCGGCTTCCAACCAGAATGAGAGAGTGAGGTGGGTGAATGGCAGCAAGATACCTTGACACAGTCTTCCTTACAGGGATTTGGGAAGAAAACTGATATTTACAAATAAATTTAAAATCAAGCCAAGAAATGGGAGAAACAGTAGGTGAATTCTACATGATTTGGGGAGAACAAAATAAGAGAAAAGTGACTCCCCTCTCACAAATGTAAAGAAATAATAAGGGTCATGGTTTTGAGAGTTATGTATCAACAGAGGTCTTCCCGATTTCAAGATTCTTTGCAGGAACCAACTCATCAATTCCTTCTTCACGTATGTCCATTTTGTTGGTGACAGACAGACTGTACCCCAAGAAGATGTGGATACCAACCTTGCATCCCAAAACAAGAACAATCCAGACATCAGAGTACCGGGAAGCACAGAAGTGTGTGCTGGTCAGCGAGCAGGCCACTTCTCTCCCTGTCACCTAGGAGGGACACAGAGTCAGTACTGAGGGCACCCAGGAACACATAGCAGATCCCTGTGAAGGTCCTGGAGTATGAACTCCTTTTCAGCATCTATTTCCCCCCTTAATGTGTAAAAGCTATAAAATTTAGTTGACTCCATTAGATAAATGAGAGTGACTATTAATTGGAGGGAAAGACAATAAAGTTGGATGTTTGGTGGCAGCAGGGCTTACCCTCTGTTGTGTGCTTTGCTACCACAATGATTCACATTAGTGCACCAGCAGAATTATAAATTCCTACCATTTGTTAATTGTTGAAACCTTAAATATTAAATCTGCAATGTCAAGATTCTACTGTATTCCTCAGCTCTTGTGAGGCTGGGACCATAGGATTTCCTATTAATTGAATACTACGCACCAGGCACAATTGAGTTCTTTACCTGCATGCACGCTTTCACTTATTACAAAAGCTCTAAGAAACAGGTAGCATCATAATCTCCATTTTACTTATGAGGAAATAGAGACTTAGAGACATTTAATGACTTTCCCAAGGTCACATGGCTAGAAAGTAGTAGAGCTAGGATTTGAACTAGGGTTGACGGACTCCAAAGACAACTATTTTTACTTCCCAACCATTAGGGGAAGGCAACTTCCCGTTACTCAGTTCTCATTATTGATAATGTGGAAGCAGAGATAACTGCCAGGCAGATTCCAGTGTTCTGACATCTCAGTGGATGCAGGTGGAGGGCATCTGGAGCAGGAGGAGCAGCAGAAGTGGGAGCACACCTTGCAGACAAGAGGCAAAGTATTCACAGCAGCCACAGCTCTGCACTCTCTCTCCTCTTTGTGTCACTTATCTTCTTGTTGGGAGGATGCCCACACAGTGAGTGACACTGGGATATCGACCCCTGTGTGCCCACAGAAGGCAGTCCCTCCAGTTCAGGAATTGAATTCTCTAGGAATTGAGCCCCTCACCGTCATACTGACACTGAGAATCTGGAGGCATTGGATGGGATCAGTCAAAACCCATGTCATGAGCAGGATTACATCAGCTATCACGAGGGCTGCCACCAGGCCCAGTAGCTGCAGGTCTTTGATGATCTGAAAAATAGTCAAGTTCATAATTTTCCTTAGCTCATCAGCTACACAGGGGCTAGAGTATCCTACATGCTCTGAGATATAGATTCCAGGATTAGTTCTCCCAAAAAGCTTCAAATTCAGCCATGAAAGGTGAAACAGATACTAAATATTTACAATGATTTCTGTGTCTATATCATCATCACCATTAAACTTTTCCATTTGCTTGTATTTCCCATATCCTGGCTTTTCCCACAAAAGATTCAAAGGTTATATAAAGTAAATACTCCATTATTTCTAGATATGTGTATATGAGCAGATAGAGAGATATGGGTTTTCACATAAAACTATTAAAACCATTAACCTGGTGGATGGAATTGAGAGTTGTGGGGTTGCTAACACTTCCTTTATACTTATATGAATCACTTGACTTCATGCACTAAAAACTCTTACTTTTGTGGCTACAAAAATAAAATTAAGAAAATACATATCTTGCAACAGGATAAAAAACTGAGACATTAAAAAAGAGAAAATGAAAAAGAATTATGATAAAAACTCAGATGAGTAGCATACATAACATTCATGAATTGGGGCAGAAATGTGGGACTGGGGTTTTGTCAACCAATGGAAAGAAGAAAGCACAACCAGTTATATGATTCCTGGTGTTTGTAAGATAAAAACAGCCGGTTGCTTAATCAAACTGCTCAAAACCAGTGATATAGAGTAAATATTTAAAGCAAGAAGAAAACAAAGATACATTATATATAGAGAAACAAAAATAAGAAAGACCAGATATCTCATCAGGTAGAAGGCCAAGTGAGAAGACAGTGGAGAAAAAATTTTAAAAAATTTTAAGAATAAAAAATAAAAACTCAAACTAGAATTCTACATCCAACGAAAAATATCTGAAACAAAGATGGAATAAAGACTTTTTCAGGTAAACAAAAGCTGAAAAAAATTCAGCACTAGTACACTTGCATGAGAATGTTAGAGATCCTTCAGAAAAAAAGGAAAATAATATCAAAAGAATACCTATACAAGGAGAGTAAGAGCTCCAGAAATGTTAACTTCATGGAAAAGTATGTGATTGATTCTTATTTTTAAATATATCTTTAAAAGATAACTAATTTTAGCCCAGCCATTGTGACTCAGTGATTGAGTATCACCATGAACCACGAGGTCATGGTATGATTCCCAGTCGGGGCACATGCTGGGTTGTTGGTTCATCCCCAGTGGGGAGTATGCAGGAAACAGCCAATGAATAATTCTCTCTCATCATCGATGTTTCTATCTCTCTCTCCCTTCCTCTCTAAAATCAATTAAAAAAACATATTTTAAAAAAATAAGATTTTTCTCCTCCATTAGATACTTGATTTTTAAAAAGATAACTAATTTTGAACAAAAAAATAACATGTAGAAGTAAAAACAATAGAACAAAGATTGAGAAGGAGAGAAATAGAAACATACTATTGTAAAGTACTTATACTAGGTGATTGCCAATTATACAAAAACTCTTCCAGAAACTGAAGAAGAGGGAATACTTCCCAATTCATCCCAGAAGGCTGGCATTACTTTGATACCAAAGCCAGAGAAAGATTTTACAAGAAAAGAAAATTATAGAGCAATATTCCTTATGAACAGTAATTCACATTATAAACAAAATAAATCCAACAATATAAGAAGAGGATAATACATCATGACCAAGTGGAGTTTGTTTGGAATTCAAGGTTGGTTTGTGATTCTAAAATAATTTAATGTAATTCAACATATGAACAACTAAAAAAAACAAAAACATATCAATAAACATTGAAAATGCATTTTACAAAGCCCAACATCAATTCTTTATAAAAATTCTCAAAAAAAAAAAAAAATAGAATAGAGAGGCTTCCCCAACCAAAAAAAGATATTTATAATGAAATGACAGCTAACATCTTACTCAAGTTTGAAAGACTGAATGCTTTCCCCATAAAATAAAGAACAACTCAAGAATGTCTGCTCTCAACATTTCTATTGGACATTGTACTATTGTTTCTAGCCAGTGCCATCATACAAGAGGTTGGACAGAAATTGTCTTTATTCACATATGATATGATAATTTATGTAGAAAGTTTGGTGGAATCTATTTGAAAAGCTACTAGAAGTAATAAGTAGGTTAGTGAGATTTTCAGCAAACAAGGTCAGCATACAATAATCAATTGTATTTCTACATATTAGCAAGACAAAATTGTAAAGTGAAATAAAAAACAATAACATGTATAGTAACACATAAATATAAAATACTTAGTTATAAATCTAATAAAAGGTGTAGAAGACTTCCACTGAAAAATACAAAAAAAATGTTGAGAAAAATTAAAAAAGACCTAAATAAATGGAGAAATATACTCTGTTCATGGGTTAAAAGACACAACATTGTTAAGAAGTCAGTGCTCTACAATTTGATCTATAAATTCAACACAATCTCAATCAAAATCTCCATAGGATTTTTGTAGAAATTTGAAAACTGATTCAAAACCCAAATGACAATTGAAAGGATCTAGAATAGCAAAAACAACACTGAAAGAGAAGAACACAGTTGGAGAGCTAACAATCCCTAATTTAAGATTTAATATAAAGTTATAGAAATCAAGGTAATATGGTATTTGTGTTAAAATAAAACACATCCATGAGACAGTAGAATTCAGAAATAGATCAAGACATCTATGGACAAATGATTTTCAACAAAGGTAATTCAATGAAGAAAGGACAGACTTTTCAACAATTGTTGCTGAAACAATTGGATATCCATATGTAAAAAAGTGAACTTTGATCCATGTAGCACATCATATTTCAAAATTAACTAAAAAAAATGATGCTAGGCCTAATTGTAAAAATGAAACTCTTAAAACTACAAGTAAACACAGGAGAAAACTTTTTGGGGCTTTGATTCAGGCAAAAGTTTTTTAGATTTGATACCAAAAACACAATTCATAAAAAAGTTAGGTAAACTGAAAATCAAAATTAGAAACTTCTTCTTTTTGAAAGACACTCTTTAGCAAATAAAAAGAAAAGCCACAAATTGGAAGAAATTATTTGCAAATCATATATGTGATAAAGGACTTATATCCTGAATTTAAAAATAAAAAAGAACTCTCAAAACTCAGTAATAAGAAAACAAAAAACTAAATTTAAAAATGTGTGAGAAATGAGCAGATACTTCACCAAAGAAGATACTAGTACAGGGTGGGACAAAAGTAGGCTTAAGGTTGTAGTATGTGAAACAAAAGTTTCTTCTTTATTTTTTTTTTAAATTAATTATGAGAGGCCCATTGCAGGAAGATTCCTGCAATAGGGCTTCCTGCGGTGGTCCCCACCGACCCTGCTGCTTCCCTCCCTTCTCCCCCACCCCACTTGCTTCCCTCCCTTCTCTGCTGCCCGGCTTGCTTGCTTCTCTGCAGCTTCAATCCCTTCTGCAGTGCTTGGCTTCCTTCTATGCTGTCTTCAGTCTTCCCTCTGTGCCTACATATGCAAATTAACCACCATCTTGGTTGGGTTAATTCGCTCCTGATTGGCTAGTGAGCATGGCTTGTGGGCATAATGAAGGAATGGTCAATTTGCATGTTTCTCTTTTATTAGATAGGATTGTATTATTTTCCATATAAACAACTGTAAACCTACTTTTGTCCCGATCCTGTGTATTTGTGAAAAGATGCTCAACATTGCATTAGGGAAATGCAAATTAAATCACAATGAGATACTATGACACACACTAATTAGAATGGCTAAAATAAAAAAGACCAATCAAGTCAAATGTTGCAGAGGATGTGGAGGAAAAGGGACTTTTAAGACTCTGCTGGTAAGAATGTAATATGGTACAATCACTTTGGAAAACAGTCAGGCAATTTCTTAAAAAGCTGAACATACACCTACCACATGATCCAACCATTCTATACGTGGGTGTTTTTTCTTAAAGATGTTCCTCCCCCCTTTTTAAAAAATATATTTTTGATTTCATAGAGGAAGGGAGAGGGAGGAAGAGCTAGAAACATCAATAATGAGATAGAATGATTGATCGGCTGCCTCCTGCACGCTCCCTACTGGGGATCGAGCCCACAACCTAGGCACATGCTCTTGATGGGAATCCAACCCAGGACCCTACAGTCCACAGGCCGATGCTCTATCCACTGAACAAAACCAGCTAGGGTTACACTTGGGTTTTTATCTAAGAGAAATGAAAGGATATGCTTACATAAAGACTTGTACATACATTTTAAATAGCCACAAATTGGAAACAAACCCAGACATCCATCAATAAGTGAACAGAGAAACAAACTGAAATGTGTCTATACATTGGAATACTACTCAACAATAACAAGGAAAGAACCACTGAATCACCTCACATTGGTGCCTCATCTTGGCCAGCTCACATCCCCAGAACAGTACCAGGATCTTGGGTGCATATGAAGCAGAACCCATGCTCAAAGGCCTATCTCTCCAATAGCAATAACACACAGCCTTCCAGGCTTGGGGCTTAGGAGGCCACATGACTCCAAGGTATGGAATGAGGTAGGAACTTCAGACTGTTGTAAAAGGGCCAGACCTGTAATCTGGCAAAGCTTCTCTAGCTTTTAATCAATAGTAAAGCTGCCATCTGCAGTCAAGCACTTGTTGCTACTCACCACTCTCTTGTCCGGAACCCTCTGGGTAAATACCTTGTAGAGTCGCCAGCTCTTCCCCAGAATGGGTCCAAACACAAGGGAGGTCCCAATGCACAGCATGGACAGTCTTACCTACAGGTGGAAAGGGACAGGAGCAAGAGGCATGAGAGGAACCATTGTCATTCTCCACATATTCTGGTCCACAAAGCCTCAGTCCGCAGAGGGCATGGGACAGAAAGTGGACCTCCTTGACTCAGCATTCCAAGGATTGCCTCTGACAGAGCCCACATCAAAGACATAGATAACCACCACCTACAGGAGTAAGCTGATTAAAAACCTATGAAAACTTTGACATTACTATATTTAAAACAAAAATTAAGGCTTCACCTACCTGAATAACAGTTTCCATTGAGCTTCCCACTGAAGCATCTCGACCTTGAATCCCAAAGAGGTAAGCACTACTGTAAGTCAGACAACTGCCCAGTAAGGTCACAATGTTCAGATTCGGGCTGGACATCTTCACAATCCTGGAGGGAGTCAGGATAAAAGACACCCACAGTCATGATCCTTTTCTTTGAAGAGGACACAGCTTCCTCACCAGCATCATCTCCAAAGCAGCCTCAGAGGGAAGGGCCAATGGCAAGAAACCACTTGGTAGCCCTCTAAAATATTGCTATAACTTATTTATTTTACAAGAGATCTAAATTCTGGCACTTCTTCTAAATTCTGGCTTGTGTTAACTCTAAGTCTTTTAAGAGAAGGCCAACTTCTAAAAGAGTTAGGCGTTTTCCATGAAGTTTGTGGTTGCTAAGAGACTGCTGCATGCAGCCTAGTGAATAATCTAGCAGGTAGATACCTAAAGAGATACAGCTGAAAACCTTTAGAAATGAGCTGTAAAGTAAACTGCTATTTGGAAAACAGGTTTGGGACTTTTTTTTCATATGCTGTTACTTTACTTGATAAATAAACTGTTTTCCTGTCTCTACCTGGCCAAGAGGGAACGAGGAAGCAGGGAATATGGCAAGGGTCTTTAATCGAGGGGTTTTAAATACAGTGACAGAGCAATTCAAAGACTAGAGGGAGGTCTCAGACAAACCCTAGACTCAATAGAGGCTTAGGACAAGGTATAAATACATGACTTGGTTAAGCTTAAGGAAAAACCAGGCTTAAGCTGTTTGTGATTGTTTGTTTTTGTTATCGATAACAGGACATAAAAGTAACTAGTAATAATTAAGGAGTAATGTACAGTTGTATTTAAGATTTTTAGTCTAAATAGTGTTTTTTACATAAATTCAATATTTATACTGACTCATATGATAATTAAACTTAGTTATATTTTTTATTTTTGATGATATTTGAGGAGGAAAGCATTGCTATCTATATACGTGGATTACCTAGCTGCCAAACTTAAAGTCCAGAGCCAAGGCAGAGCCATCTGCTTAGTGCAGCCTATTTTAACAGCAGCAAAATATCGAGGAGGCATGAAACAGACAGTTTGCTAGTGGTGGATTTGCAAACATCATAACCACCTGTGGCTCCGTTCCTTTACTTTGTGGCTGGTAGCATGATTAGGTCCATATACGTAGGAATACCAAAACACTGCCCCAGGATGCAGACCCCAAGTATGGTCACCATAAGTCAGAGTCCAGTTGAACTTTCCTTTGACTTAGAGTAAAGTCCTTTATTCCCCCCCCACACCCTACCCTTTGAAAACAAAAACAACTTTCATGTATTCCCCTTATGAAACAGAGATAATAATACCCCTTCCCCTCAGAGCTGTGAGGAGTCAATGAGGCAATATAGCCAAATGTGTGGCACAGGACCTGGCTCATAGTAAGCATGCTGCCAACATCAGCTGGTGATATTATTAATCTCAACGCCATCCAGGCTTCAGAAACCTCAGAATCACATTTTCTTCTCCTGTTTGTTTATCATCTACTAGTAGCCTGGTGCATGGATTTGTGCACATTGAAAGAAAATTAATTAGAAGACATATTTTAATATTGCTATTTGCCCTTTCTCTATAATAGAAGTGTCAGAAATGAAAGAAAATTTGTAAAATGTATATGAAAATAATATATAAATTGATTAATAAATAAACAATAACAACATGATACAACAACAAACACATGATATAAAAACAATAAATACATGATATAAAAACAACATTGATAAAAACAATGACTGACAAATTGATTATTCAAACACTGAAGCCAATGTCAGATGGGGACAAATAAATTCTTGGAATCAGAACAACCTCTCCTCTGCAGATCCTGTTAATACTTCCACTTCAATTATGTCAGTCACAATCTTTTAATAATAAATCTAGTACCATTACAGACTCCATTTACTATTAAGATTTCTCAGTAGCATGATGATTGTACCTACTTTCAACTCTAATTTATGACACAGCATTTCAGAAGGAGTAATACTTTTAAGAAATTTGATGGGAAAATTTTCCTTTTTGGCATCATCCACTAAATCTAGTATTATTGTTGATGACACTGTCATTTCTGACAGTGTATGCAATATCCTTTCCCCAGCCTTTTTGACCATGTGGGAAAAGAATAGGAGACATCAGTGCATGTAATGTAGGAAACAGGATACTGATTTGTTTCATTTTAGTGGCATTTGGATTACTGGGATCTTGTTTACAATGAAGGAGGTCCTCCATCTTCTTTTCTGAATATGATGGCAACTTCAGTTACACGGGGATAATTATATCTAGCCAGATCACTATTATGATCATATTTAATCACCATTGTTACTTCCCTGCACTGCTGCCTTCTTTCAGCTTCAGAATGTCAACAAAAACAACTAAATTCACAATTGACAATGATAGATCAAAACACACATGTTGAATTCATGCCAGTGAGAGCTTTATATGTATCTCGCATGCACGAGTAATCTTTGCCTTTTATAGATATAGAATAAACTTGCTTAATTAGACCTACTTTCTGATTAGCTAAACTTTTTCCAGCCCAATGAAACACCGCAATTTCTCTTTCAGCAACACAGCAGGAAATATCAACACGAAGCACATTATTATTGTAGATCACACAGGGAGAACAAAGGGTAAAATATTTACCTGCAGCAGTGTTTGAGTATATTCTGCATAGTGAGAAAACTTGAAGGCATTTTTAAGGTCCACCATTTTTTACTTCTTTTCAGTTGAGTCAAGTTTCTAAGCTTTCTAAATCTCCATTTACCGGTTAATGGAAAAAAAAAAAAGAAAAAAGGATTCCACTGGGTCTCCTATCTATCTACTCCAGGACTTCTGTGAGGATCAAATGAGATGAGGCACGGGAAAATGCTTCATAGACATTTGGTTACAGTGTAAAGTGTTTCCACCTGAGGCTAATCATTGCTAGGGAGAGGAAGGCAGGTGTTGCTACTTGATGTCATTACCCAGATGGTTGGACACTTAGCATATTAGCCTTTTATTTATTTTTATTTTTTATTTTAAATATATTTTATTGATTTTTTTACAGAGAGGAAGAGAGAGGGATAGAGACCTAGAAACATCGATGAGAGAGAGATATCGATCAGCTGCCTCCTGCACGCCCCCCACTGGGGATGTGCCCACAACCAAGGTACATGCCCCTGACCAGAATCGAACCTGGGATCTTTCAGTCTTCAGGCTGACACTCTATCCACTGAGCCAAACTGGTTTTGGCATATTAGCCTTTTATATAGACAGATTTATATAGATAGATACACTATCAAATGGCCAATTTCTTTCACTTGTTATTTCAAAATCTCCCCACGTTGTCTCTCCCTCTCCATTCCTGCTACCACATTTATCTAAGATACAATCATGTTAGGATCAACCAGAGGCAGGTGTGACAAATGAAAATCCTGGCTTCGTGTGACTCTGGGCAAGTCATTCAACTACTCCTAGGTTCCTATTTCCTCATGTGTGAAATGAAAATAATATCATCTTTCAGATCCACCCTCCAAATAATGCAAAGATCAAATGGGGCATGTGCAAAACTCTTTGAAAACTCTAGGGTGATGCAAAAATATTTATTTTCAGATTTTTATTGTAATCTTTAGCTCTCTGTAACAACGATTTCCCGTCCTAATACCTCCTGTACATTACTTCCAGACTTATTTTTTTTAAATACCACATTCTTCACCTAACAAGAGCATTACATGTATAAAGAACATTTTCCTATTGTTTGCCTTATGTCTCCTATATCCAAATTTTTTTCAATTCTTAAATAAAATATTTTTTTATTGTTTAAAGTATTACAAATAGTAGTACATATGTCTCCTTCCCCCCAAACCCCGCCCAACTGACCTCACCCTGGCCTTCCCTACCCCCTAGTACATGCCCTCACCTACCCCCTCCCAGTGTCTTGTGTCCATTGGTTATGCTTATATACATGTATACAAGTTTTTTGGTTGATCTCTTACAGCTCCCTCTCCCAACCTCCTCTGCCTTCCCGCTATAGTTTGACAGTCTGTTCAATGCTCCTTTGCCTCTATAGCTATCCTTCTCCCCTCCACCCATTCTTTTCTTTAAAAAATCTAGCCTCTGCAGACTAGAAATAAACCTATAAGAACAAAAAATGTTTGAGTCCCAATTTCAATGTCCAACAGTTCTGAGTCCCAGTTTCAATGTCAAATAGTTCCTTATGTGTACACGTCAGCAATGGTATCTGGATGGTGGACAAATGGTGGTCATGCAGGTCTGACCCTCTCTGGTTTGGTCCTAGGCGACTAGCGACGCACAGCTGCTGACCGCTTGCATATATCCAAATTTAAAATCTAGCCCTAACATCCTCAGTCACCACATCTTCAAATCGTGGGCTTGCAGAGTGTAAACTTCCCTAGTTTCTTTATCTGTTCCCATAAGAAGGGGGAATATGTGGTGAATATTAATTAGCAAAATGAGAACAATGCTAACTAGCAGCTCCACAAAGCATTTGTTAAGAAGAATCACACATCTGAGAGATCAGTGCTGACACTGAGTCAGAGAGGAGAGCACCACTGACCTGGGACCAGTCACTCAGTGCAGGCAGAAGCTTGGGCAGTGACACTACCACTGGGTGGGCTCCTGCAAGACCAGTAACGGAGGCCATTCTTTCCTGTAACCACCCACAAGCTCCTGGGCATAAGCAATAAATACCCGATGACCTCCTCATCAGCAACATTCTGGGTTTCACAGCCACACATCTGTGTTGTCTAGATCACTGTAAGTAGGTTTCTTTCTGCATTCTTTTCTGAACCCCTTTTATGTGAACCCTACTGTTCAATCACATCTCCTTTCGTGTAATTCAGTATTGCATGAACTCAATTTTGTCTCTTTGGACAAAATATAAATGGCATAGTCTTCACATCTCAGAAGTTGATGCAAATTCATTTTTTCAAACGGGCATGACATGGACTTATATATGTATATTTCATAGTAAAACAATTTTACTGGAAACTTGCCTCAAAGAAAAAATGAATGGAAAGTGATTTACCTGTTTTGTTTGGCCAAGTTAACACCTGTGAAGACACTGAAAAGTAAATCATCTCCAATTCAGCAGGTGAATAATGTTATGTCTGGGGTATGTCTTTGCTACTTTGATGGGAATTCAACCAGCAATGTCATTTATACTTTTATTTTAAGCTAAAAGATGAAACTACATTTGCTGAATATTTTAATCGACCACAAACCCATAATTTTCACAAAGCAAGAAGATTGTAATATTATATACTTAATTATAAAGAGCGAGTCACATCTAGATTACTTGTGTTGATTTTACAAAGAGAATAAAGCCCAGATTGGGTTACTGGCAGTGAAAAACAAGGTGGGTTTTCTTTTAAAAAGGATTACATAGTGATCTCATCAATTTTCCTTCATTTATTGATTGGCAATATGAGGCAAGAACTTTCTTGACTTTTTTTATCTTCAAGTAAGTTCTCAATACATAAGAGAAAAACATTCATCTGCAGCATTTGTATGGACCTGGATTATCATCTCAATAGTCTATAATGAATCCAGATACATAAGTGACATCCACCACTTATAAGTATGATGACTTAAAAATCTTTATCAAATATTGGTTTCTTGGAGGCTTATTATCCTTAGAGTCATGGAGGACTGACTGGTCATGCTATTGTTTCTTTTTAATGATGGGTAAGCACTGAGTTTGGAAACTGGGCCTGAAAATGGGGGGAAAGCTACTTCTTGCCTTGCTGTGACTATTAGAAGACTTTCCGAGGATGTCGCAGGACCATGCTTTCTAAAATGCTACATGAATTGATATAAATGGTATCATAGAGTTTTAAACATATCTATAACTCAGTATGAATGTATTTTCAAAAAGCATTATGATAAAACAAAGAAGAATAAATTGTGAAGATTTATTGAATTTCTTTTTCAACCCACTGTTTTCTATCTGTGCCACAATGAGATTATAAATATATCTCATTTAGATATGTTCTAAACAGCTTTATTGTAATGTTGTCTGGTACGTTTCTCTCTTGCTTATTTCTAATCTATTAGGTTCTAAATCTGAACCCAATTCAAATTCTGTACACATCAAACTAATATTTATGTAACCTCTAGTCATTTATATAAAGTCATTGTATCATAAGGGTAACAATAGCCTGGCCCTGCTCCTTCCTCTCCTGCCTGGACGACCATCTTAGGAGATTTCATTACTCTTTAAACCTCCAAAGGTCTAAATTCTTTAATCATAATTACTTCACTTTATTCCACTTTCAGACACCCAGACTCAGGTCATACCCTGGGTCTTATGATTCTTTAGAATGGTACCACTTCAAAAATTTTAAATCAATATCCTACTCTCTGGTCACAATCTATCCAAAATTTAACTCCTACTCTTTTTTAAAAAATATATATATATTTTATTGATTTTTTACAGAGAGGAAGGGAGAGGGATAGAGAGTTAGAAACATCGATGAGAAGGATACATCGATCAGCTGCCTCTTGCACACCCCCTACTGGGGATGTGCTCGCAACCAAGGTACATGCCCTTGACCGGAATCGAACCTGGGACCTTTCAGTCCGCTGTCTGACGCTTTGTCCACTGAGCCAAACCGGTTTTGGCAACTCCTACTCTAAAAAAATTATTTTTCAATTACAGTTAACATTCAATATTATTTTATTTTAGTTTCAGGTGTATACCATAGTGGTTAGATAATTATCACAATTTACGAAGTGATCTTCAGATAATTAAAGTACCCGCCTGCCACCATACTTAGTTATTATAATATTATTGACTTACTTCTTATGCTATACTTTACTGTATATCCTTGTGACTATTTTGTTTTTACCAATCTGTACTTCTTAATCCCTTCACCTTTTCTAAACTCCACACCCCCGCCCTTCCCTCTGGCAACCATTAGCCTGGTCTCTGCATCTATGAGTCTGATTCTGTTTTGTTTGTTCATTTATTTTGTTCTTTAGATTCCACATATAAGTGAAAGCATATGGCATTTGTATTTTTCTGACTTATTTCACTTAGCATAATACCTTCTAGCTCCATTCATGTTTTTGCAAAAGGTAAGATTTCATTCTTTTTTATGACCAAGTAATATGTCATTTTATCTACTCGACTACTAATGGCATTGAGTGTTTCCATATCTTGGCTATTATAAATAATTCTGCAATAAACATGGGGTGCATGTATCTTGTTGAATTTTAACTCCTAGTCCCTTCCCTCCTCCATAACCTGTTCCTCTCAAATTCTTCACCAGTTTAGATAATGGCAACTCCTTCTTTCTATTTGCTTGGACCAAAAATCTAGGAGTCATCCTTGCTCACCACCATATCCAATCTGTCATGAAATCCTATTAGTACCATCCCTGAAATACATCCAGAATCCAACTACTTCTCACCACCTCTACTGTCACCTCCCTGGTCAGTCTTACTTTGCATTTCTCATTTGGATTATTGCAATAGCCTCCTAACTGGTCTCCCTCCTTTTATACTGAGCCCGCCCTATGTCTGTTCTCAACAGCAGCCACAGTGAAGGTGAATCAGATCATGTCACTGCTTTGCTCAGAACCCTGCAATGGCACTACATCTCACTCCAAGGAAAAGCCTTTTACACATTTGGTCCCCATTAGCTCTCTACTTCATTTCCTACTTTGTTCTCTTCCCACTCCAATCGACATAGGCCTCCTTATTGTTCCTGGAAAAATACCAGGGACTCATACACTTCAAGGCTTTGAAGTGACTATTTCCCATGCCTGGACTCTCTAATTCACACATCTGTATAGTTTATTCCCTCTCTCCCTTCATATCTTTGTTCAAATGTTACCATCTCAACTAAAGCTACGATGACAACCCATATAAAATCACACCCTTTGCCCAGAATTCCAAATCCTTCTGATCCTGCTCTGTTCTCTCCACCCCCATCCCACCTTGGTACTTATTAACTTCTAATTTATTACGCCATTTACATATTTATTGTTGTTGTTTATTGCTTCTCCCAATTAGAATTTTTCATGATATACTCCAGCACTAGAACTCTACCTCAAACATCAAAGGAATTCAATAAATACTTGATGAATGAATGAATGAATCTCCTATCTCCCGGCCCCCTCATTTGCTTACTTCTAATAACCTTTCTCACTGACAGCCTGTAAACATCCAGTTTCTTGGTACTTTTGCTTTTTCACAGTCTATCAACAGCTCTTTCTTTCTCTACCCAATTTCTAACCTCTGGTTGGTCATCTGAAATGTTCTCTCAACAACACCCAGTTCCCGCTGCAAACAAGCCCTTTTGCTGCATCTGTACCACAAAACTCTCTTCAAAATTAAAATCCATGGTCTGCTTTTACCTCCAGGCAGCTGGGGGATAAAATTATATAACCTTGCAGATTGCTGTCACCAAAATCAATGGCCTCCAACATCAATCATTGTGCTACCAGTCAATATTTTTATTTTTTCTATGGGGCATTTCTTCACATTTTCTTTGTAAGTGGCTCATGTCATTGGAGTCAAAGAAATAAGATCATGTATCTGCCTGGTTGATGACTAAGTCTAAGTTTGGTGCCCTCCTCTGTCTCCTAATAACACCCCAGGGTATATGAGCATCAATACAATTGTCATGTTGTAGTCCCAGCTTTTTATGTTTGTCCCACTAAACAGTTTCTATTCCTCAAAACCCAGGCTGTTTCTTATTCATCTGTATCTCATGCTTCAGCAGAGTCTTTGGAAAATGGCAAGCATTCCATAACCATTAGTGAGTGAGTAAGTGAATTCATGAATGGCTATGGAAGGCCGACCTTTTCTTCCTTTCTTTATCCTCTTCCCTGATCTCATTTTCCTTGGCAATGGTCTCTCATAGATGGCAAATGGCTGTAAAGCAGCAGAGATCTCTGATAGTCAGAGAGAAATCAAAGAGCTGGTTCAATGACTCTGTGTTAAGATGAGAGAGGTAGTGGTAGGAGTTTCAGGGGGATCTCTTTTATCCCTCCTGGAAAAGCTGAGAACTCCCACTGAACACAAAAGGGCCAGATATATTTTGGGGGCTCTGAGTTCTGTGGCCTTCCGCAGACATTGGGCTTTGACCACTTGGCAAATCCCCCTATTCCAAACCCTCTCTGAAAACCTCATCTGGGTGAGCTCCTCCTTTGATTCCCCATCAGCATGATGCTGACGGGTCTAAAAATAAACTAGAGAAAGGATCACTGGGCTTGTGGACCTTCTGCTCTCCCATTTTCTTTGTTTCTAGGGAAGTGCAGCATCTTTGCCGGAGGGGTTGGGGGTGGTAGTGGTGGTGCATTCACATATACACACCCACATATGTATTTACTTGTCTCCAGTGAAATCAGGCCACTTGAAAGATTCCTTTCTATTGGCTGAGTTCTTCCGGGAGAATTCCCCCAGGCAATGCTTTTGTCCAGTATGTCTCTTACATCATGTGTCCAGGGCCAAGCAGGCCCAGTGATATGAGGACAGCCCTTGTCCAGCAATTGATCGATGAGACCTCATCTTCACGACCACACAGATTAGACTCTCAGCTTACATCTGCTCAGAGGTTAACAACTGCATCCCATTCCTGCTGATCTTGGACTGATTTTCTGCTTGCATCCTTGCAGCCAGTAAATGATGTTTTTTTTTTTCAAGAGCTAATCCATTCAACCCTGCTTCTTGTCTCAGCCTCTCTAAAAATCTGCCTGCTTTCCCACAGTTCTAAGTACTGAGGAGAGCGAGCTCCTTATCTACCCTTCTGTCAGTTCAGGCCCACAGTTGCTGAAGCTGGAAAGGAACTGAAAGAACAAAGACATTCTGCCTGCACAATAGCTAAATGGTTAGCAGTGGTTGGACCTGATGAAATCCAAGGTCCCTTCCAGCTCTTCTCTTAACTTATTCCAGAGGCAAATTTCTTTTCCCTGTCACTGGCTTATTTCCATTTCTGCTTTTCTACATTAAGCAGGAACAACAGACTGACCTGGTTACCAGACATGCATTAGGATTATTTCCCAATCAATCAAGCAAAATATTTAGTTTTTAAATGCAAAAGAAAACCTGCTAAATATCCTGACCTCAAATTCTCATTTAGCAGATGACCTCAGGGTCTCCATGTTTTAATGATCTTCTTCTGGCAAACATTAATTAAACAACGCCTAAGTACCTGCTTGGCAAGGTAAGAAGAACTGGCGGCTGGAAGGCAAATAGTATAATTTCTGTCCTCAGCTCATTAGGGCACCACCTCCCTGGTTTCTAACCTTTTCATGGCAAAGATAATTTTCTTATTCTGTCTTTTCATCTTTTAAAATAAAACAAAGTTATAAGACAATGTAATAGAAAGGCCTGTTATAGAAAGTAACAACTATCAATTTTAAGTTACATTATCTGGACTGCGGACCTTGGCAGGGTTCCCTTTATGACTCCTGGCTTTACCTACTGAGTTGTTTTCTCAGTATTCACTGGGCTGTTTAACAAAATCTATGCATATGAAGGTATGTTTATTATAGTTGCTTATGTGTGAATACGCATATGAACTTTCGATGTAAAATTTCAGAATACATAACCCTCCTAGACTATGAACAGACCTGCGGACTAATTTAAAAATGCATCCTTCAAATACTTTTAAAGCTGAAATTGGAAATTTTGATACAATGCCAAATGCCCTTACTTCATTATACCAGCTCAAGCCTAGGATAGTAGTGAAAAAACATCCTGGCAGATTTGAGATAAGCTGGAGAGGAGAGGAGAAAAGGCCCCAAAGCGTACCCTTAGTAGAAAGGAGCTTGTGTGGCTTTAATTGGGAGTTTTATGGCCACACTTCATATCAGTTTTATAAAAAATTAGTTTTCAAATGTATTTTTGTTACGTCTCATGCAGTTGTAATCTATTTTAAATTGTTTTTAAATGCCCGGGGGAAAAACACTGGAAACAAAAAAGTCCTCTTCTCTCATAAACTCAGACCCTCGAGTGTCAGCAGTGCTGTCATTTACGAAGCAGCGGTTTCAACCTCCCCTCTCCCTTAGCTGTGGGAGAAGGCCTTGGGCAATTCCCGGCAGGAGACTTGTGGTACTTCCCAGAGGGCAGAGCAGATGCCCTGATTTCAAGTGGAGCACAGAGCACAAGCACAGTTGGCCACACGGAACACCCACTCGCAGGGAGTGTGCTGTGAAGCAGACATTATCCTTCTGCAAATGCCTCTCTTTGAGGCACCAAGGATTCGCCAGGCAGACTGAGGAGGTTTCCTTTCCCTCTTCCATCCTTCCTCTTCCTGGGGTTTGCAGCAGCAGAACTTTGGGCCTTGGTGAATTTGAGAGGAATTCCAAACAGCTACAGCTGCTGGAATCACTCCTCACTGGACAAGAATCTGGGAATTGCTGATTCAGAACTGGGTGTTATTTAGCCCTGTCCCCATCAGCACCTTCCACAGGGCCCGGAACCTCAAGGGAACTTGTTAAATGTTTGCTATCCTGGGTAACTCGTGAGATTTAGAAGGGCTCTTAGAGGTTCAATACTTAGAAGAGATAAAAGGGAGACAGCCAGAAAGGCAGGACCTGCTTGCTCCCACCACTCTGCCCCTGTAAGTTGCCTAGGACAGCATTTGAGCCTTAAGGTTCTAAGGAACATAGCTTTAACCACTGATCTGACCTGATGCCCTCATTTTAAGGTGAAGGGACCTGCCTACAGTTTGACAGCCATCTAGGGACCACATTGTAACCTAGATGTTCTGACTCCTGGGTCCCTTCAGTGTTTTCTCACTTCTCCCCTAGTTTTACCCCAGCCTCCTGGGTCCAGTGTCCATGCTTCTGATCAATGAACTTCTGTGAAGGGCCTGCCCTACCCCAGTTTCTAATTTCCAGCAGTAGTGCTAGGCCGAGGGTTTTCACCTGCCCCTCAACTGAGCCTCCTCAAAGGCCCCACTTAGCTGGCATTTACCAAGAGGAGACAGAGGGGAAGTCCTGAGAGCCCTGGAGTGCCTTCCGATTCTGGTTGCTGGCCTGGACTGCGGGCCTTGGCAGGGTTCTCTTTCTGACTCCTGGCTTTACCTACTGGCTGGAACCCCAGACTGAATTCTTGCTACAATCGGCTTTGGGCTCTTGGTTTCCATCATTGTCTATTGGCTCCAAGTTTTGGCCCCAGCCATGGCCTGGAAGTGCCTGCGCTGGGCTGTGAGAGGAGTTGTATGTTCGGTTCTGTAATCTGACGTGAAAAGAACAACTTTTAGATACTTGCTCTGTGTGTGTTTAAGCAGCTTTCACGGATTCATACTGAGAATGGGCTTTGAAATCAGACTGACTACATTATGAGCTGTGTATGGTGGCTTTTTCACCTGAAAATGTAGAAGATAATATTTATCTTGTTGAGTGCTATAAAGGTTAGAGATCTTAAGTGAAAGCACATAAGAGGCCTGTTATAGAAAGTAACAACTATCAATTTTAAGTTACATTACCTGTATTTATACATATAGGGACTAAATCCTGATTTTATGAAGAATTCAAATACTGAAGGATTCTATATCTATAAATAGATATAGGTATAGATATAGATAGATAGATATATAAATACTTCACTTTATCATTATTAAAGCTTGATTTTATAAAACATAAAAAGAGATTTTTAAGAGTTCTCTAAAATATTTTTGACTTATCCAAAATATATATTACAGATGAATCTGACTACATGCTTTTTCTATTTCTTAGAATACTGGTAATGATATTAATAATGTTAAAAAGAGTAGCCCAGCCCTAGCTGGTTTGGCTCAGTGGCTAGAGCATTGGCCTGCGGCTGAAGGGTCACTGGTTCAATTCTGGTCTAGGGTATGTATCTCAGTTGCAGACTCCTCCCTATGGCAGGCCCTAGTTAAGGCCCTGCAGGAAACAACCAATCGATGTGTTTTTCTCACATCGATGTTTTTCTCTGTCTTTCCCTTTGTCTTCTGCTCTCCCTAAAAAGCACTGGAAAAATATCCTCGGTGAGGATTAAAAAAAGAAAAAAAGAAGCCGAAACCAGTTTGGCTCAGTGGATAGAGCATCGGCCTGTGGACTGAAAGGTCCCAGATTCGATTCCTGTCAGGGGCATGTACCTTGGTTGCGGGCACATCTCCAGTGTGGGGCATGCAGGGGGCAGCTGATCAATGTCTCTCTCTCATCGATGTTTCTAACTCTCTATCCCTCTCCCTTCCTCTCTGTAAAAAATCAATAAAATATATTAAAAATAAACAAACAAACAAATAAACAAATAGAATAGAATAGAATAGCCAAGATTGATTACATATTTACTATGTGCTGGGCAGTTGCTCTACGTGCCCGATCTAATGCAGTCTTCATAGCATTCTGAGATAAGCAGTATTGTGACTCTATATTTCAGTAGGGAAATGGGATTCAGCAAAGTTCAAATCAGAGATCAAATCACATGACTAGTAAATGGTGGAGCTGGGATTTGAGGTGGAGTTTCATTCCAGAGCCTAAGTGCATATGCCGTTTACTAGTAATCTTTTGCTCTCCACACACTTAACCCTTTGTGAACATTGTTAAAAATGAGCCCTATCCCCCTCCCCGTTTTCCCAGTTGGACCTATTGAGGAAAGGCTTTCATTTTCCTCTTCATCCCAACCCCGAAGGCGTGAGCTGGGACTGGAGGGAGGCTAGGAGGTCTGGGCCAAGTTCTACCAAATGGTCTGCAAGGCAGGACTCTCCACTTCTCCTTCTTCCTTTCCCACCTCTGCCGGGCAGGGAGTGTGCCTCCACTCCCCGGACCTTATTTTAGCTTTATGTCAAGAAGTGCTTCCTAATCCAGCTTTTACCAGAAATCCCTGAGCTTTCTTTTTCTCAGAAAACTTTTTATTTTGAAATTATTTAAAGCTCACAAGAAGTTGCAAAACAAAAAAGAGACTTTCACCCAGCTTTCTCCAAAGATAACATCTTATATAACAAGAGCACACTATCAACCCAGGAAACTGACAAAAACAAATACCATTAACTCTACAACTGATTTACATTTCACATTTTTTTACATGTGCTCTGTGTGTGCATATGTGCATGTGAGTGTGTGCCTGTGTGTGTGTGTGTGTGTGTGTGTGTGTAGTTCTATGAAATTTATCACATGTATGGATTAACATAACTACCACCACAATCAGGATACTGAACTGTTCCATCATGCAAAGAAAACAAGACATCCTCAAACTAGCCCCTTATCTATATATATATAAAAGCTTAAGCAACTGTTATGACCGAATGACCAGAATGACTGGAACCACCAGTTGACTAGCTGCTATGATGCACACTGACCATCAGGGGGCAGATGCTCAATGCAGGAGGTGCCCCCTGGTGGTCAATGCACTACCACAGCCAACCTCCCATGGCCTCTCCCCCCAGCTGGCCAACCTCTCCCAGCTCCTCTCTCTGGCCAGCCCCCACAGCCCATCCCCCTGGCCGCCGGCCCCACCCCAACCCCCCCTCCCCCGCCCCATAAACCCTGTTCTCAAACATTGGAGTTGCCTTCAGATTTTGTTTTTTAAATGCTGCTAGTGTACTACCCCCAGATATTCTAATTTAACTGGTTTAATGTGAAGCCTGGGTATCAAGCTTTCTTAAAAGCTCCCTAGAAGATTTTAACATGAAGCAAATTTGAGAAATTGGTTTAAGCATATTAAAAGATAAATAATCTACTTTAAAAATTGTTAAAGGATTTGAATAGAAATTTCTCCAAAGAATGTATATAAATGGCCAAAAAGATGCTCAATGTTATTAGCCATCATGGAAGTGCAAATTAAAATCACAAAGATTTGAATAGAATCAAAATTACAAAACCACTTTGTTGGCTAAAATAAAAAAAGACAGATGACAGCAAATGTTGATAATGATGTGGAGAAACTGGAAACACGCACCCGCCCCCCATACATTGTAAGTGAGACTGTAAAAAGGTACAGTCACTTTAGAAAACAGATTTGCATATAAATACAGAGCTACCATATGACCTAGCAATTCCACTCCTACGTACTAGTATATACGTAAGCTAAACAAAAACATATGACTACACAAAAACTTGCACATGAATGGTCAGAGCAGCATATTCTTTTTTATAGCCAAAAAGTGGAAACAATCAAATACTTACCAAATGATGAATGGAAAAACAAAATGTGGACTATGCATAAAACAGAACATTATTCATCAAGAAAAAGAAATGAAGTACTGCTTTCTACTATAACATGGATAAACCCTATAATCATTATGCTAACATCGTGCTAAGCAAAAGAAGCCAGACACAATGGGCCACAAGCTTTTATGATTCCACTAGAGACCCAGTGCATGAAATCATGCACAGTAGGGTCCCTAGTGATTGCCAGCTGCTGGCTGGGCCTCCCTTCCCTGGTCGAACTCCCTGTGGAGGGGAAATTTGCATATTAGGCTTTTATTGTATAAGACTTACGTGCTTTGATCAGATTAGGCAAATCTATAGGGAAAGAAAATAGACTAGTAGTTGCCAGCAGCTGAAGGGAGGGAGGAATGGAAGGAGACTGCAAATGAGTATAAGGTTTCTTTTTGGGTAATAAAAACGTTCTGAAATCAGATAGTGCTGATGATTGCCCAACTTTGTGGATATACTAAAAACTACTGAATTGTACACTTTACAAAGGTAAATTTCATTGTACATGAATTATAACTCAAAAGAAAAAGAGAATAAGTATATTCCTATTGTTATCTTATATGTATGAAAATTGTTCACCAATGGAGATTTGAGAAAGACTCCCTTTGCCAATAACATTTCTATCTTATTGTTGCTTGTTGTATGTCTCACACAAAACTAGGCTATCTCCTCTCTCATCTTCTGAAACTCTAAAATCCAGGGTAAAGTTTCATAGTGTGCTAGAATGAAACATCTGGCTTTGGTTATAAAAGGAAAATAAATTTCAGAGAAGGAAAACTAGCATGTCAGGATCTCTACTAAATGAAGACAGACCATTATGCAGCCTTGAAAGAGAAAGGTCAGTGGAGATGTGATAGAAACCTACTAAACCAAGAGATCTTGAGAATGATAGAATGAAATTCTGGAATAGTTGAAAGAGAAGATACCACTTCAAAGTTCAGATATGAAAATTTAGGATATGAAAAATAAAGTAACACAGAATTAAGAAAAAACAAACAAAAAAAAACCCGAAACCAAATAACCCCTCATGGACTCAGACTATAGTATGGTGATTACCAGAGAGAAAGGGGAGTGAGGGGAGGTACTAAAGAGTAAAGGAAGGATAAATGGTGACAGGAAACTTGACTTGGGGTGATGAACACACAATACAACATACAGTTGATATATTACAGAATTGTACACCTGAAACCTATGTAATTTTATTAATCAATGTCACCCAGATAAATGCAATAAAAAAAATAAAAACAAAGTAACAACTTCACAAAACAGGTAGTGATTTAAGGATGATCATTATATCCTAAGAAATCTGGTAGGTAATAAAATATAGCAGTGATTTTCAGCTTTTTTAATTTCATGGCACACATAAACCAATTACTAAAATTCTGCTGGTATACCAAAAAATATATTTTTTGCCAATCTGACAAAAAAAAATAGGTATATTTTGATTCATTCACACCAGATAGCCATTGTTGTATTGACTGTTGTCATTCTTTTATTGTTGACAATCTAAGGAAAAAGAGGTCAGTGCCCCTGATTAGTCATGTATTGCATGTTTTAAAAATTCTTGTGGCACAAGAATTTCACTGAAATATAGTTTTAAGAAAATGGCACCATAATAAATTTTTTTTTTTTACCAAAAAAAGTTACTTACCAATAAGAGTTTCTGTTGCTTTATCTTTAAGACATTTGAAAAGTTTTAAATTGTGGTAAGATACAATGAAATAATATAAACATTTCCATTTTAACCATTTTTAAGTGTATAATTCAGTCGTGTTAATTATATTCCCAATCAAGGCCTGGCGCACAAGTTCATGCACAGGTAGGGTCCCTTGGGGTGGCCTGTATGGTGGCCTGGTGCCACACCCTCACCTGCTCCACCATCCCACCTGTGGGACAATTGATCCGAGCCAGGCCTCCCAGCTGACTCCCTCAGCGCCTGGGAGCGGGGCAGTCCCACTCCCTGCCCCCTGCTGCCACCACTGGTCGCTGTTTATGGGGCGATTGGTGGGCTGATTGGGCCCCCACTTGCATCTGCCTTGGCCTGGCGCCACCCGCTCATCTGCTCCACCATTCCACCGTGGTTAAACAACAATCCTGTATAAAAGGAAATAAAAACTAGAATGGAAATAATCTTAATCTTATGAGTCTGCCTAGACTCCTGAATTCGAATTTGTTGGGGCCCATCAGGGCTGGCAGCGCCTCCACTGCTGCCTGCGGCCAACACCTGCCATGTTCCGTGCCTCCCCCTGGTGGTCAGCGCACATCATAGCGAGTGGTCAAACTCCCAGTTGATGGGACAATTTGCATATTAGGCTATTATTATATAGGATTGTTGTTTAACCAGTCTCCAGGGCTTTTTCATCCTGCAAAACTGAAAGCCTATAACCATTAAACAACAATTAAATGAACATTAACAGAAACTCTGTACCTATTAAACAACAGTTCCCCACTTCTGCCTCCCCCAGCCCCTGGCAACCACCATTCTAGTTTTTATTTCCATGAGTTTGATTATGATAGATAATTCATATAAGTGGATTCATAAAGTATTTATTTTTTTGTGGCTAGCTAATTAAACTTAGCATAATGTCCTCAAAGTTCATTCATGCTGTAGAGTGCATCAGAATCTTCTTTCAGGTTGGATTATATTCCATCGAATATATAATACCCTTTATTTATCCACTCATCTGTCCAATGGACATTTGGTTTGCTTGCTTCTCTTTCTGGGAGACGGGCCCAATCATAAGGGTGACATCAGGAGATTAACCTGTCTTTTCCTAATAGGGTGTGTGGTAAAACTATCAGAAACAGGAAGACTGTCAGAGTTGGGGCTCAAATGGTAGGTGAAGAGCTTAGACCAAAATAGTTTGAATTCAGGAGTCTAGGCAGACTCATAAGATTAAGACACATAAACCAGAGCAGGAAAATAAGGACAAGCAGTGGTAATCTATGGATGCAATCTGCAATAGTGTTTAAAATCAGATAGGTCATTCTGAGGAAGAGAAATGCAGAAAGGGTCAACAAAGGGGTAAACTGTGAGTGAGAATTAAGCAGGGTCAGGGAGTGCAGAAAAGGAGCAGAGATCCCAGTGAGGGGTGGTAGCAGAAAGGCCCAGGCTAGCGCAGATAGCTACAACAAAGGCCTACGATTCTGGCAGGAATGGAAGGAACAGACTCTGAATAGGCACTGGCTGCTCCTCTTTAGCCTCTGCCTCAGGGTATGCTGACTTGATAAAGAGAGGGTGGGGAATGAACATGGGTAAACCAGGCCCAGGACATTTATACTGGATGCTTTTGGAGCTGACTCCCAATATCCCAAAGGGTGTGGCTTTGATCTCCAGGCTGGTATCAGGGTCACTGGATTTGGTGAGGCTGTAAATGGGGATGATTGCGGTTCAGAAAGTGTTAGTTATGGTCTGAAGGTTGTGGTGGGGGTCTGCTCTAAAATGAATTCATTTCTAGTTTAGAACACTTATTTTCTCGTGCCTGGAACCAAAGTATGCCCAGATTCTGGGACTGGGACTAAATTGGTAACTGAGAGGCAGGGGTGAGCTGGGAACAGTTACAAAAATAAAAAGGGTATAGAGGTTAGAAGACAGTTCTTTGCAACCCAGGACACTGGTCCAATGTGAAATATCTCAGGATAGGAAATAATGGTTCAGATGTTATATAAACAGCATTCTCAGCTTCCTTTTCTTTTTCTTTGTCTTCTTCTTTTAAAGAGTTCATAATATATATAGATACAGATGTGCAGAAAAAAAATGTTTCTATATAATTATATTCACAGATAAGCTTCTCTAATTTGCCAGTTTTTCTGTGCTGAGGCATGTTTTCCAGCAAACAAAATGCATGAATAAATCTATCAGGGGCAGAAAGGCAGTGGGAGGCAGCTGCAGCCGCAGCATCCAGGAGCGACAATGATTAATTCCTACATCTGCTCAGTCAGATAGAAACAAAGGTCACTGTGCATAGATTAACATCCTGATCATCGCCTCCTCCCAACACACACACACACACACACACACACACACACACACACACACTCACACAAAGAATAGTACATTTCACCATTGATAACAGCAAAATTCAAAATGCTTAAAAATGTTTACTATCTGATACCTACTTCCCTAAAAGCAATCTTTTTAGTAGAAGTGAGATGAAATAAGGCATAGAATAGGATAAAAAAACAGTTAATGTCAGATTACTGTCTAATCTTGTTAGCATCCAAATTAAGTAAAATTCTGATGCTCAGCTACATTAATGAAAGCCAAGGAACAGGAAATTTAAGAATAAATCTTGATGCAGTAATTTGATCAAAGTAAGAAAGCTTATTAGGGTGAAATAGTTGAACATATGTGGACATTTGATATTATGTAAAGAAGGTATTTGGAAGTTGATGCTGTCCTCAGGTTCAACAGTCCCCTGAAGACATTGCCACTTCCTTTTCATGACTCCTATAACTGTAGATCCTTGACAGGTTGGCCTTAAAAAAAAATTATCGGCCCAGCCACTGTGGCTCAGTGGTAGAGCACTGATCTATGAACCAGGAGGTCACAGTTTGATTCCCAGTCAGGGCATATGCCTGGGTTGTGGGCTTGGTCCTCAGTGTGGGGCATACAAAAGGCAGCCATTCAATGATTCTCTCTCATCACTGATGTTTCTATCTCTCCCTCTCTCTCCCTTCCTCTCTGATTTCATTAAAAATATATTAAAAATTTTAAAAGAATCTTGGACTAGAAAATATATTTTTAAGTGCACAAATTATAAATATTTAGCTCAGTGAATAATCACAAAGAAGATATTGAGGTAACTACACCTGAGTCAAGAAAGAAGACATTACAACACCTCAAAATCTCCACTCTGAAATATCCTCCTTTCCTTCTCCCTAAAGGTAAACCACTCTTTTGACTTTTAACACAATAGATTAGCTATGTTTGGTTTTGAACTTTATATAAGGGGAATCATATAGAACATACTTTTTGGTGGCTGACTTTTTAATTTTACTTTTGTGAGATTCTTCCATGTTTCTGGATGTAGCCGTAACTCGATTGTTTTCATTGCTGAATAGTATTCCACTGTAAGACTACACCATGATTTATTTATTTTTTCTACTACTGGAGGGCACTTGAGATTGTTACAAACCAGTGGCCCAGTGCATGAATTTGTGCACATTGAAAGGAAATTAATTAGAAGAAATACTTTAATATCACTATTTGCCCTTTCTCCATAATAGAAGTATCAACCAAATTCATGATTGACAATGACAGATTGAAACACATGTGTGTGATTGGTACCAGTGAGAGCTTTATATCTTAACTAGGGGCTTGGTGCATTAAATTTGTGCACTGGGGAGGGTGTCCCTCAGCCCAGCCTGCACACTCTCCAATCTGGGACCCCACAGGGATCGGGCCTAAACTTGCAGTCATATATCCCTCTCACAATCTGGGACCACTGGCTTCTAACTGCTCACCTGCCTGCCTGATTGCCCCCTAACTGCTCTTTTGCCAGCCTGATTAACACCTAACTGCTCCTCTGCCGGCCTGATTGCCCCCAACTATGCTCCTCTGCTGGCTTGATCACCCCCAAGGCTTTTATTAGTATAGATATGACCCTTCATAGAAAATTTTACTAACCCTGCTTTACAATAAGGACTAGACAATTGAGTCATTGGGACCAGACACCAAGATTTACTTTCTTTGAATAGTGGAGGGAATAATTATCTTGTCTTTAAGTTGCCCAGAAATTAAAATGAGATAATGACTTAGAAAAGTATAAAAGCACCATAAAAAGACAACTGTCTTTTTCATGTACTGAAAAGACAAGTGGTAAAATGAAAAACGCTATTTTTATTCTCCCCCTTCCTTCCTTTACAACCTTTATTTAAACTTTGAAATTTATAAAAATTTCACTCCAATTTTCCTTTACACTCAATATTATTTTGTATTGGTTTCAGGTTTTATATTAGTTAGAGAATAGTGGTTAGACAATCACATACTTTACAAAATGTTCCCTGATATTACCAGTACCCACCTGGCATCATACCATCATTACAACACTATTGACTATATTCCCTATTTAAGTGACAATGGGTTTACAGATTCCTTCCAGTCTTCCTTTTGTGTTTTTCAGCTTTCTTTCTCACTTCTTCCCTCATTTTCCTTATATAGTATCTCAATTGGCCATCAAAGTTCAGTGAAGGCACAGGGACATGCCGGTTAGCACTGGGAGCTTCTCTGAATCACGTCAGTCAGTCCTGTACTCTGCAGTACAGCACCCCTCTACTGAAGTGGCACCGCCCTCAACCCCCTCCTCAGGGCTCCTTGCCCCTCTACTCTGGTGTCCTTCCATGCCCCTTGATCCTTGGCCGAGCCCACCTGTGTCTTGGGGCTGCTGCAGAACCTGTCTTTCTGCAGGTGAGGCAGATGCCTGCCCGCTGGTCCCCTGCCCCAGCCCAAGCCTCCTCTGGTGCACCTTGCCTTATCAGGTTTTTGCCTTTGATCTATGGCATTGGTGACAGCACACTCCTAGCAAGCCTGGTACCCAGAGAAGCACAGGATCAGTTCTTTGCCCAGAATGTTAGACGTTGTAGCAGCATTTACAGATGTTGCCCAGAGACTGCTGGCGAAGGTAGCGCCTGTGAGGGGTGTCCTCATAGAGGGATTGTTAGGCACTGCTCGGTGCCCCTCAGAACGCCCAGTTCCTGGCCAAAGCTGTGGCACTCTCCCTGGAGCTGCCCCTCATGCAGCCCCACAGTCGGGCCTCGTGCCTCTTCTTCCACATTCAGCCTTCATCAATCCCTTTCTCCTGCAGTGCTTGGGCTCCAGGCCCAAAAGAAAAGAACCAAGACCAAGAAGGACAAAGCCCAAAGGAAGTGAGTCTTGAACCCCCACATCCCATTCTCTGGATTTTCCCCCCAAACCTCCTCTCTGTGTCACATCTTGAATGGGCACCCTGTTCTGCCCTCAAAGCTGTGGCCCTGTCTGGGTCTCAGCAACCTCATACCTGCAATGTTTGCTGGCCCCACAGGAGTGGCTAAGCTGGCCCAGCCGTGCCTCCCTGGAGCAGTGATATTCCCAGGGCCTCATAGGCAACTGCCCCTCCCAGAGCCCCGATGGACTGGTACCTTGCCAGTGGTGTCTGGTAATGCCTACCAGACCTCCCCCACTCCCGATGGACCTGGACCCCCAGGGGCTGGCCATGGCACTGCCCACCCCACTTGCATATGCAAATTTACCCACCATCTTTAATGGGTTAATTTGCATAGTCTCTCTGATTGGCTGGTGAATGTGGCTGGGCATAGCGGAGTGATGGTTAATTTGCATGTTTCTCTTTTATTAGTGTAGATTAGACCTGCTTTCTGATTTAGCTAAACTTTTTCTAGCCCAGTGAAGCACTCCAACTTCTCTTTCAGGTAATTGTCAGCAACACAGCAATAAATACCAATTCGAAGCACATTATTATTGTTGAATCAACTTCCAGGGAGAAAAAGGGTAAAATATTTAACTGCAACAGTGTTTGACTATATTGTGAATGGTCAGAAAACTTGCAGTCATTTTCAAGGTCCACCATTTCTTACTTCTTTTCAGTCAGGTCAAATTTCTAAGCTTTCTAAATCTCAATTTTCTGGCTAATGAAAAGAAAATAGGATTTCACTGAGTCTCCTATCTACCTACTCCAGGACTTCTGTGAGGATCAAATGAGATGAGGCACAGGAAAATGCCTCACAGACATTTGGTTAAAGTGTAAAACCTTTGCACCTGGCTATAAAGCAAGTTGTGTTCCTGGGCTGAAGAAACTCAAGGAGGCTAGTTGCTAGGGAGAGGAAGCCCAGCATTCCTACATGATGTCATTACCCAGTGCCCACAGCCACCATTTCCAGGTTGGACTGGGCTGTGGGCCCCATTTTGCACCATGGGGTCTTGGCAGCATTGGCTACGATTTGGTGGAGTGTTGCTCCAGGATAATAATGGAACCTGTGTCCCATTTGGGGGAAGCCAAGTTCTACTTTGTGGGCACCAGGTTCACAGTGCTGTTTCTCTGTAAATGGCCAGTGCGAATCTGCCCCCTGGTGGTCAGTGCATGTCATAGAGATTGGTCGACCAGATACTTAGCATATTAGCCATATATATATATATTTTTCACTCTAGCAGTATATATATAATGCTAGAGTGAATATTCTTTTTTAAAAATATATATTTTATTGATTTTTTTACAGAGAGGAAGGGAGAGGGATAGAAAGTTAGAAATATTGATGAGAGAGAGACATTGATCAGCCACCTCCTGCATGCCTCCAACTGGAGATGTGCCCGAAACCAAGGTACATGCCCTTGACCGGAATTGAACCTGGGACCTTTCAGTCCACAGGCCGACGCTCTATCCACTGAACTAAACCGGTTTCGGCTAGGTGAATATTCTTTATACAACTCTTGGAATAAATGTGAATACACTTTTCTGAGTATACCTGGTAACTTAGAAGTGGATTTGTTGGCTCACAAGGTGTATGTGTTATTTTAGAAGCTATGCCAAATTATTTTTCAATGTGGTTGTATCAGAGTAGATGAATTTTATTGCTTTAACATCTTTATTTTAATATTATATTTAAAAATTTAAGCCATTTGGTGTTAGATTTCTCACAAGAGAAAAATTCTGAGATGCCTCCAATTAAATTATAGCAGGCCAGAGGCTGAGAGGAAGAGACAGAGAGGTTAATGAGTTAAGAGCCATGGGCCTGAAACCAAGAAAAGACTGCTAATATTCCTGAATGTATGTTGAAACTTCGTAGATTTTATAAAAAATACATATTTTTATTGGTTTCAGAGAGGAAGGGAGAGGGAGAGAGATAGAAACATCAGTGATTAGAGAGAATCAGTGATTGGCTGCCTCCTGCATGCCTTTTACTGGGGACCAACCCTGCAACCCAGGCATGTGCCCTTGAAAACTGGCACCGACCCTCCAGTTCGAAGGCCAATGCTATATCCACTGAGTCAAATCTGTTAGAGCTAAGTGGAAACTTTGAATCAACTTCTAGGAGGCTATCTCAGTGATTATCTAGAAAGAATAGCAGACCACCAGATGCTACCACATACTGCTTATGTATGAACTTTCCAAAATGTTGCCCACACCAATACAGAAGCATCAAGTAATTCTTTTTTTATGGACTATTCACCCATTCCAGAACTACTCCCTCTTAACCTTCTCCACACCCCCTTATCTATAGCATATAAATTCTTTCAAAAACAATTTACATTTTTCTTCTTCAAACATTTTATAAAAGAGCCAATTAACCCAGGGTGGGGGACATATTTATCTTCTCCATCTAGCTCTGCTGCTAGTGATTTAGACTGCATGCCCCAGGACTTGGTTGTTTTTTTGGTTGTTTTTTTCTGACTAGCATATGGGCCAACAAACTCTTTCTTCAGGATAGCTTTTAGTCTTGAAGGTTTTTGTTTAACATCTTACAGTTTTAATTTGCTTTTCCCATCCATAGACAACTGCTTATCTACTTCCTATCTCCATAGCTTTATCTAGTCTAGATATTTAATATACATGCAATCATACAATATATGGTCTTTCATGATTGACTTCTTTCATTTGAATGTCTGGCTTGTTTCTGCTTTGGGACTATTATAAATAATACTGCTGTGAATATTCAAGTCCCTTATGAGCTACATGATTTGAAAATATTTTCTTCCATTCTCTAGATTATTTTAACTTTCTTTTAAAAAAATTTTAATGAAATCTTTATTGTTCAGTTTATTACAGTTGTTCCTCTTTTTTTCCCCCCCATAGCTCCCCTCCACCTGGTTCCTACCCCACCCTATGGCCTTACTTCCCCTCACCCCCCGCATTGTCCTCATCCATGGGTGTAAAATTTTTGTCCAATCTCTTCCCACACCTACTACAACCCCTTCCCCGTGAGAATTGTCAGTCCACTCCCTTTCTGCGCCTCTAAATCTATTATATTCATCAGTTTATTCTGTTCATCAGTTTTATTCACTTGATTTTTAGATTCACTTGTTGATAGATATGTATTTTTTGTCACTAATTTTTATCTTTACCTTTTTCTTCTTCTTCCTCTTATTAAAGAATATCCTTCAGCATTTCATATAATCCTAGTTTGGTGGTGATGAACTCCTTTAGCTTTTTCTTATCTGTGAAGCTCTTTGTCTGACCTTCAGTGCTGAATTATAGCTTTGCTGGGTAGAGTAATATTGGTGGTAGGTTCTTACTATTCATCACTTTGAATATTTCTTGCCACTCTCTTCTGGCCTGCATAGTTTCTGTTGAGAAATCAGCTGACAATCATATGGGTGCTCACTTGTAGGTAATTAACTGTTTTTCTCTTGCTGATTTTAAGATTCTCTCTTTGTCTTTTGCTCTTGGCATTTTAATGATGATGTGTCTTGATGTGGTCCTCTGGATTTCTCTTGTTTGGGGTTCTCTGTGTTTCCTGGACTTGGAAGTCTATTTCTTTCACCAGGTAGGGAAAGTTTTCAGTCATTATTTCTTAAATAGGTTTTCAGTATCTTGCTCTCTCTCTCTTCTTTTGGCACCCCCATAGTTCTGATGTTGGTACGTTTGAAGTTGTCCCAGAGGCTCCTTACACTATCTTCATATTTTCGGATTCTTTTTGCTTTTCCAGTTGGGTATCTTTTGCTTCTTCATATTTCAAATCTTTGACTTGATTCTTGGGATCCTCTATTCTGCTGTTGGACCTCTGTATATTATTCTTTATTTCAGTCAGTGTATGCTTAATTTCTGATTGGTCCTTTTTCATATCCTTAAGGGTCTCATTAAGTTCCTCAGAGGTTTCTAGAAGATTCTTGAGTAACCTTATAACTGTGGTTTTGAACTCTATATCCAGTTATTTGCTTTCCTCCATTTCTTTTATTTGTTACATGTTTCTTTGTCTCTGCATTTTGACTGCTTCTCTGTGTTGATAGAGTGGCCTTGTGTGCTAGGTGTCCTATAGGCCTAGTGGCTCAGCCTCCCCAATTACCTGATGTGAACACTCTTGGTGCACCACTTTGTGGACTGTGTGCACAGTCTTGTTGTAGTTAAGCCTTGATTGCTGATGGTATAACTGGGAGGAATTAACCTCCAGGTCAATTGGCTGTGAGGACTAGCTGTATCTACAATGGGAGAACTGCTGTGCTGGAGACACTTTCATGAAGCAGGACTTGCATTAGTAGGGTTTTGGTGCTCACTGAATTTGCTTTTTGAGTATGTTGCTTATGGATGTGAAGAGTTGTAATATGGTATGGTCTCACATTGATCACTGGGTACAGTGGCTCTTGGATCTCCAATGAGGTGCAAAGTCAGCCACTGCCTGATGCCACTCAACAGGAGCTACAGAGAGATCTGTAGATTCCTCCTCTATGTTTGGGATTTGGAAGTGCCCAGATGAGGCCCAGCTGTGAAGCAATGCAGGTTGCCACTGCAGGGCCTTAGGCTTTCTTTTGGACACTTTGGAGCTTTCTGACTCAGCTGCAATTTGTTATGTTTTAGGTTCCAAGAGGGACAGGACATTCATATACAAAATACGCTGTGCAAAGCTTGGGTGGGGTTGTATACGGGTGGGGCGGGGTCTCAAGGAATCACAAGGGCAGAACAAACAGCAATGGCTGCCAGTCCGCCTTGCCCCAGAGAGGTCCCTGGGTCTCTGTGTCCTGCAGCCCCATGTAGGAACAATGATCTCTGCGAGCACCTCTGAGAGAAAGCCACCCTCTCATTCCTGCCTGATGCCAGACAGTCTAGTTTCTTCCCATATGAATCTGGGTCCCCAGAGTCTCACCTGGAACTGGAGTTTAGAGCAGTTGGGAGCTTGTATTTGCCTCCTGATTGAATAAAACAACAGCACACCCAATTGCCAGCCTGTTTTGCGTGCCTCCATACCTCTGCACTTCTGCACCTCTGCACCTCTTACCAGTCTCAATATGCTTTTTTCTTTTCTTCTAGTTGTAGAACTTCCAATCAACTAGGTTCCTATGGTTCTGGATATATATACAAATATATATTTGTATATTATATATAATATATTTGCATTGATATTTTTACAGAGAGGAAGGGAGAGGGATAAAGAGCTAAAGACATTGATGAGAGAGAAACATCGATCAGCTGTCTCCTGCACACCTCCTATTATGGATGTGCCTGCAACCAAGGTACACACCCTTGACTGGAATCGAATCTGGGACCTTTCAGTCCACAGGCCGATGCTCTATCCACTGAGCCAAACCAGTCAGGGCCCAGGATGATATTTGTTTTGTCTTTTAGTTAGAGTTTTGATGTGGTTGTGAAAGGCAAGAAGTACAGGTGTTCACCTATGCCACCATCTTGGTTCTATTTTAACTTTCTTGATGGTGTTCTTTGAAGCACAAAAGTTTTAAATTTTGATGAGACTTAATGTATTTTTCTTTTGTTGCTTGCACTTTTGGATTATTTATCAATATTTTGATAAACAGAAATTCTTAATGTTTTTACTACTATCAATGGTGCCATAAAAATCTTACACAGTTCATGTTTGCATTTGTAGTAAAACTATCTATTCTATTTTTCAATGTCCATGATATAAAACCTTAAGTGATAATTTTTTCAGAAAGTAATATTAAAAAATAGTTTTTTCTCCATTGATAAGTTGACATGTATCCTTCATTTAGATATTTCCTTCTGTTTATTTAGAAAACTCAAAAATAATTTTTAAAACTTTAATTGAAAAATATTCATAAAGAAAAGAATATTATAAGCATAATTCAGTGGATTTTTGAAAACTGACACACCTGTGCAACCAGCAAGCAGGTCAAGAAATAAACATTACTAGCACTCCAGAGCCTTCCTCTTGCTCCCTCCATCACTGAGCTCCCACCACCACCCCCTAAACTTCTAGAGAAACTACTATCCTGATTTCTAACATCATAGATTAGATTTACCTGGTTTTGTATTTCACATAAGTGGAATCATAAAAGGTAAAACTTTGTGCCTGCCTTCTTTTTTTATTTTTGTTGTTTCATTTACTAATTTATTTTTATTTTTTAATTTCTTTATTGATTAAGGTATTACATATGTGTCTTTATCCCGCCATTCTCTCCCCATGCCTGCCTTCTTTTGCTCAGTATTATTTTTGTGAGTGCCATCCATATTGTTGCCCATAGAATTGTAGACTCTTTATTCTCATTGCTGTATAGCAACGCATCATCAAATATACTATGATTTGGTAAGATATTACTATTGATGAACAGTGAACGAGTTTCTAATGTGGGTCTATTACAAATAGTGCTGTTATGAACATTCTAGTACATCTATTTTGGTGAATATATATATATATACATACATATATATATATATATATATATATATTTGGTGAATATATATATACATATATATATATATATATATATTTACACACACATACATACACACATACACACACACACACACACAATTTTGTGGGAATTTCTTATATGGCGTATGCATTATGTTTGGGTTTAGAAGATTATGTTGGACAGTTTTCTAAAGTGATATAACAATACTAGAGGCCTGATGCACAGATTTGTGCACTGGTGGGGTCCCTTGGCCTGGCCTGCAGGAATTGGGCAGAAACTGGCTCTCCAACATTGGCTGAGGGATTCCAGATTTCAAGAGGGCACAGGCCAGGCCGAAGCACCCCACCAGTGCATGATCAGGAATGGGGAGGGACCATGGGAAGGCTCCAAGACATGTCTGGCCCATCTCACCCAGACCCAATCAAGCTAACCTACCGGCCAGAGACCCTGCCCCCTGGTTGTCAGTGCATGTCATAGTGCCTGGTCAAACAAACAATCAGACATTTAACATATTAGGCTTTTATTATATAGGATATACTCCTATAACAATACCTAAGAATTCCAGATGTTCCACATCCTTTCCAACACTTGGTTTTCTCTATGTTTTAAAAAATTGTAGATATTCACATGAGTGCAGTGTTATCTCATTGTGGCTTTACCTTGCATTTTTCAGATGACTAATAAAATTGAGCACTTTTCCATTTGTTTATTGGCTACCTGGACATATTCTTTTGTGAAACAGATGTTCATATCTTCTGCCCATTAAAAAATGTGTTCTCTGTTTTTCTTATCAATTGATAGTTCTTTATTCTGGATAAATAGCCTTGATAATACATGCATTGTGAATATATTTTCCCATTCCATGGCTTGCTTTAGTGGCATCTTTTAGTGAACAAAAGATGTTCTCAGTATTACCTAAAACTATTTAAAAATCTTTTCTTTTATGAATAATAGTTTTGTGTCCTATTTAAGACATTTTTTCCTGTCCCAAGTTCATGAATATATTCTCTTATATTATCTTCTTGAAGCTTTATTGTTTGACTTTTGCCTTTAGTTCTATAGTCTACTTGTGGATGATTTTGTTAGGTAAGATTCCAATTACATTCTTCCCCCATAAATAGTAACTGACCCAGTAACATTTATTAAAAAGTGTCCAAACATGCTTGGCTCTGTTTCTGGATTCTCTATATTCTGTTCCATTGGTCTATTTTTTGGATGTGAAATTAAGTTTATTACCTACATAGTAAATAGCAAAAGGATGCACCAAGAAATAGGACTTAAGTTTTGTCTAGAGTGAAGCATAGTAAGGAAGGGGTTGGTGATTTGGGATTTTTATTGTGGTTTATTGGATAGAGCCTGAATAGACCTTGTATTCCATAGGCTTGTACAATGGTACCTTGAGATATGAGTTTAATTCGTTCCATAACCTTGAGGCATGGGAAACTATGAGACACTCCAGTCGCGGTACACTGGTGGGTCGTGTGCAGCCGGCCGATCCCTGCGATTACTCCTATCTCAAATGTTGTTCGAATTTCAAAGCAAAAATAGCTCGCTCGACGGCTTATTATCTCAAAAATCTCTTATGTTAGGGCACTCGTATCTCGAGGTACCACTGTATTCCATTGGTCTATTTATCCATCCTTTGCACCAATTGTATACTTAGAATATTTTAGTTCCTAGCTTTATAATGAATCTTAATATCCAAAAGAGGAAATCCCTTCATCTTGTCCATTTTTTCCAGGCTATTTTTGGCCCTTTGACTTTCCATATAAATTTGAGAATCAGCTTGCTGAATTTACCAGAAAATAAATGTTGGAACTTTTATTGCAATTACATTGAATCCATACATCAATATGGAGAGAAATTATATCTTTAAAATATTGAGTCTTCTAATGTATAAATATATCATTGATTTATTTAGAACTTGTTTAATCTCTCTCAAATATGTTTTATGATTTTCTATGTATAGATACTGCATATTTTTCCCTACTGTATTAGTCAGGGTTTAATCAGAGAAATGGAACCAGTAGAAGATATATGAATTTGTCACAGGCAATCAGCAATAACCATCAAACCAAAAATTATATAGAATCCCATATATCTTTGTATGGCACAATATGAGTACAAGCTTTCCAATAGCCAACAAGATCGGAACTGATGCCTTAACCGTTTGGCTCAGTGGATAGAGAGTCAGCCTACGAACTCAAGGGTCCCAGGTTCAATTCTGGTCTAGGGCATGTACCTTGGTTGCAGACACATCCCCAGAAGGGGGTGTGCAGGAGGCAGCTGATTGATGTGTCTCTCTCTCTCATCGATGTTTCTAACTCTCTATCCCTCTCCCTTCCTCTCTGTAAAAATAAAAAATCTTATATATATACATACATACACATATATATATAAAAGATCAGAACTGCTTTCCTTTCTTCCTGCTCTCCTTCCCTCCAGCTCCAGTTACACAAAGCACAAAGCAGACAAACCTGAAACAATCCATATGAAAGGAACAACAGAGCCATTCCCTGGAGCAAGGCATATTTTTTTTAAAAGCTATTTTTAAAAAACAGAATGTATTTTTTTTTTGGGGGGGGACTTGCTCATGTTTTTCCACACTGATGATACATTTGAAGCTTCAAGGAACCCTTAAAATCACATTTTCATATAGTCTTTTGAGCACTGTAGGGGTTTAGCTCAGGAAGTATTTACAGTTGATATTGAAAAATCTCTTTCAGGTGATACTATAAGACTTTAAGGAATGGAAAGAATTAAGATGAGGATGAGTCTAATCTTTCTCAAAAGTGTCGAGATCTTCAGGCCTTTTATTATAATAGAAAATAATGTGAAACCTGGGTCATCAGAGAGATCTCAGAAGGCTACAATAATAACATGCTTGAGAACTCATACAGTACATTGAATTTCCTGAAGGCAGAGAGAACAAATATAGCAGGGTACATGAAGTAAGTAAACTCTGATGAATCTGCCAGAGACCTGCATAAGGACCTATCTAGGAAGTTGTGATAAAGGGAGGAGGCCACAGGGATGAACACATTTCAGCCATTTACTAGCATCTGGTTCTTTGGCTTCCCCTCCAGCCCATGATGCAGACAGAGGTGGCAGGTGCCTCTACGCAGTTCCCAATGCTGGAAGAGATAATCTGTCATGTACCCTAAGTGGCTTTTAGTATTTTACCTAAGAAATCTTTGCTTATCTCAAGGTCTCAACATTTTTTTCTTAAGTTTTCTTTGGGAAAAATTTAGTGCTAGATTTTACAGTTAGGTCAATGGTTTATTTTGAGTTAATTTCAGAATACGGTGCAAGATGTAGATCAAAGTTCATTTTTTCAAGTCACCTGAAAGGTAAGCCATTTCAGTTTTTTTGTTTCTAAAATAGGTGCCTTCTACTTATCTTTCTTATCTTCTTACACTGGCTAAAATCTCCAGTGCTGATTAAAAGTGGTGAGAGCAAACATCTTGTTTTCTTTCTGATCTTAAAGAGAAAATAATCAGTCTTTTACCATTAAAAAATGGTGTTAGTTAAAGGTTTTTCATAGATGTACTTTCAGAAGTTGAGAAAATTCTCTTCTATGCCTCGTTTGTTGATATTCTATCAGGAATGGATGTTGATTCATGTCAAATGCTTTTTCTCTATTCAGATAATCCTATGGTGTGTTTTTTTAAGTGGGTAAATATGGTGAATTATAATGGTTGAGCTTTGAATGTCAAACCAACCTTGCATCCCTTTGTCATGCAGCATTATCCTTTTAATATTTGGCAGGGCTCAATTTATTAAAATTTGGTTTAGAATTTTGAATTTATGTTAGTGAGGGATATTAGTTTATAGGTTTTCTGTTGTTAGTTTTTCATGTTAGGGTAATGCTTTCCTCACATAATGAGTTAGGAAATGCTTCATTATTTTCAGTATTTTTAGAAGACTTTGATTAAAACTGCAACAATACAGGCAGATTAACAGGGTACCTCTGGCGTATTCTCACAAGAATGCAGTCAACTGGCCAGATATCACTGCAGTCTTACAAGGCTTGACTGGGGGGAGGGGAGAGGAAATCTGCTTCTAGGTTCATTCACTTCTAGGCCTCAGGTCCTTGCTAACTGCAGACTGTAAACATCACTTCCTTGCTATGTGCATCTCTCCTTAGATGTGGCAGGTGGCTTTCCTCAGAGTGAATGACTCAAAGAGTGAGACATATCCAAGACGAAAGATATAGTCTTGTTGTAACCTTGTCCCCAAAGTGATAGCTCATTTATAAGCAAGTCAATAAGTTGAGGTCATACTCAAGGAAAGAGGATTTCACAAGAATATAACTATCAGGAGGTAGAAATCATTGAAGAACATATTAGAGACTGCCTAACACAGTTGTTCTTAACATTTCCTTACTATCCTTCTAACACATGTAGAATCTTAGGTGCTATCACTTATCCATTCCTTATTTGAGTAATTATATCTTCTCTTTTTCTCTTGATGACTTGAACTACAGGTTGGTCAACTTTATCAATCTTCATAAAGAACTTTGGTTTCACTGTTTTCCCCTGTTGTTTTTCTGTTTTTATTTGATCAACTTCTATTCTGATCTTTATTATTTTATTTCTTTTGTTTACTTTGAGGAGTATTTGTTTGTTTGTTTTCTTGCTTTTTAAAACAGTTTTCTTCTTTTCTGTTCTAATGGCATCCAACAAATTTTGATACTTTATATTTTCATTTTCATTCAGTTGAAAATGCTTTATCATTTCTTTTTTGATTTCTTCCTTGGCCATGAATTATTTTAAAGTGTTCTATTAGGTCTCCAAATATTTCAGTATTTTTCAAAGATCTTTCTGTAACTGATTTCTAATTTAATTCCAATGTCATCAGAGAACATATTCAGTATGACTTGAATCCTTTTATATTTAATGAAATTTTTTCCATGTCCCAGAATATGATCTATCTTAGTAAACATTCCATGTATACTTGAAAAGAATGTATCTTCTGCAGATGTTAGGTATAGGATTATATAAATGTTCAATTAGGTCAGTTTGGTTGGTAGTGTTATTCTATATCTTTACTGATATTTTGTTGAAGACTATATTTTTAAAATTTTATAAAAAATGCAATATTTGCAACTGAACTCAAATATTACTGTGTTACTTTATTACAATATTTTCTTTTCTTCTGACACATACATATGTGCATGTACAAATTTAGAGACCACAAAACTGGAATGAAATGAAGCATCTATGATACTGAAATGATACTGCACCTTTGAATAAATGTTATTATTTAAGAAAGCACTTTTTAAACTGGGTTATCTTATCTTCCCTTATCTGAATTTGTAAGATACTTAATTGCAAAATGTGTTTTTATTCATGGTGCCTCTTACTATTTTATTTATTTTTTATGGTTTCTTTTTTTTCCTTTATTGATTAAGGTATTTTATTCTTCATGCCAAGTCATGCTCCCACTGCAAGCAAGAAAGGCAGCAAACACAATTGTTCTACTACAACAGTGTTTCTATTTTAAACACATATATAAATGATTTTAAAACCTTGCATTCTACAATTGTATATAAAAATAATGTTTTTTTTTTGGGGGGGGAGGGGAATAGTATGGCCATAACGCTTGAAACATATTTTACTTTGTTACTAGAATGCTAATAAAAATAATTATTATTCCATTAAAATATTAGCACTCAATAAATTTCCACTATTATTTGTACCCAGGATCATAGCTGATTTTTGTAGCTTAAATCCTTGAGGGTATTTGCCTCCCATAAATGACATTATCATCCAAATTTGCTCTGGATCTGTGCTTTGTTCAACAATCAATTCTTTTTAAACACAAGGGAAATGTGTTTTCTGCATCTTCATCTATTGCTATAGCTTCACCAAATAGCTTCATGTTGTAGGAAGGACACCCAATTCTTGAAGCCAGTAAACCAGCCTAATATTATATGGGAAAGCAGTATCCTAGTATTCTTAATTTAAGGCTTCCTTTTTTAATTGTAGAAAGCTTACTCCTGAATTCTTTAAACCATTTATTTTTCTGGGGGAAAATTACATAAGAACCAATAATATTATTTTCTTATTTGCCAATCAGGTATTAATTTGCGGTATAAAAATGTGTTACAGTTAAAAAAGACTACTTCATAGTTCTCTAACCTTGAAATGTGTGACTTTCTTAGCCATTTTCTTGGCAGCAGCCACAACATGTTTACTAAGCACCTATTACATTCCAGAGTCTGTTCTAAATGTTGGAGACACAGTAGTGAGCATGAAAGACAAGGTCCTGGTGTTTACAGTCTTTATCTTCTGGTGGGGGATACAGAAAACAAAAAGGTAAATCAAGAAATATGGTCATATCAGAGAGTTATATGTACTATGAAGTAAATAAAACAGTGATGGGCTATGGAATGAGATAAGGGGACTGGGTAGTCACTGGGTAAAGAGGTTACTTTAGATAAGATAGTCAGGGAAGACTTCTCTGAAGATGTGACATTTGAGCCAAGACCTACATGATGAGAAGTAACTAGTTATGGAAAGATATGGAGAAAAGTGTTAGGTAGTGGGAATCCCAGGGAGCTGTAAGTCAAAGGCCTTGAGATGGGAGTAGGTTTAGTGTATTTGAGGAACAGGATGAAAGTCGCTGGAGCAGCGGTAGGGGTATACTCAGGACAGAGTACCACATATCACTGCCATGTTGAGGTTGGCCCTGCAGACCAAGTCACTGCTACTTAATAATTCCATGTCCTCCATGCCACAAGTGGCCAATGGCACTCCCAAATTCCCTCTAAACAAATTATTTTCAGTATTTTTAGAAGAGTGCCTTTGAGTGCCAAACCAAGTAATGGAGCATGATACACTTGATCACTACCAAGTTTAAGGCTGGAGTGGGGCCAAACACATTTGGCTTCTCTGAGGGAGTTGGTGAAATCTGATGTGGGCTCCATCCAGGGAAAAAACAAACAAACAAACAAACAAATAAACAAACAGCTGTGTGGCCGGAAGAAAGGACTAGAGGCCACCTGGGACAGCTGGGACAGGATGAGGGTGCAGGGTGCTGGAGTGGAAGGGATAGAAGGGTTGGTCCCTGAGGAAAAGATTGAACAGCTGTGAAAGCAAGATTCTGCAAGTCCCTTCAGAAGAGAGTCATTGTTTTTTCCCTTTGTCAGCCCTAGGAGCCACAGATACTTACCCTAATGAGCCAGTGATATTCCAACCAGTCAGAATTGTCTAGCAGAAAAACCAGGTATTTTTTGCAGAAACCTTAACCCAACAAGATTGGTTCCAACTGTGCTGCCATAAACTTAGTATTGCTTCAGAAGATTTCTCTACATGCTCTCCATTTTTTAAAATATATTTTATTGATTTTTCACAGAGAGGAAAGGAGAGGGATAGAGAGCTAGAAACATTGATGAGAGAGAAACATCAATCAGCTGCCTTCTGCATGCCCCCCATTGGGAATGTGCCCACAACCAAGGTACATGCCCTCGACTGGAATCGAACCCACGACCTTTCAGTCCGCAAGCCCACGCTCTATCCACTGAGCCAAACCGGTTTCGGCATGCTCTCCATTTTTAATATAAACACCTCATCTTCTTAGAAGAGTTGTGACCTTCTTTATGAGGAGAGAATCTCTATGCTCTTTGAGGGAGGGGGTTATTCTTGCAGCAGGTAGCACAACACTGGGCTAAAGCTTTCTCCTCCAGAAGAAATTCTATCCCAATGCCAGGACCATTTAGGGTTGAGGGTGGAGGGAGTTCTTACATAGCTTAATGCCACAGAAGGAAACAAGATCTAATGATACCAGCTGGCAGTTTATAGTACTAAAAAGATACTAGTACTCTGGGTTTCATGATCCAGGAAGTGGGAGATGAGAAATGAGGCATGGGCTGCTTACCTGTTCTTTCTGCAACGAATTGTGAAGCCAAGAAAGAAGACTATTAGAAGAAGTCCACAGCTGAGAAAAGTCCAAACAATACCCACGAGGGCAGGAGACAATGAAGAAATGGTCTTACTGTGGGGGGAAGAGGTCTGAGAACAGAATAAAGAGAAGCTGTCAGGAATAAGGCTCTTCTGTAGATCAAATGTGAACTACCCCATAAACCAAAGCCTGGAAATACAGGTCCTTCATTAACATTTCCTCCTCCTCCACCGCCTCCCCGAAACACATGTATTTCTGAGCAGTCCTGACACCCCAGGGCTGCTTACTTACAATTGTTGTCTTGCAGAGATCGTGAATGGGTCTCCGATCTAGCTCCTGGCCAGGTAAACTGTCACACAAGTCAGAGCAGTTTATTTCAGGCTCCATGTCATCACATGCTCCTCTTGGTGTGTGCGTATTCAGTCTTGATTACCCGCTGGTAGGGTACCAACAGATCCTTGTCTAAAACATAAGAGCATCTCAAATCTTGTCTTCAGAGGTGCCATTTTGGGGCTGGCTCCTGGCTCAAAATCTGGGATGGACAACTCATTCAGGTGGAAGCGAAGGGTTGTTTCACTAAGCTCCTTCCTCAGCCATCCTCCAGGCTCTCTGAGTGCCCTGTTGCCAGTGCATACCATGTGAGTCAGAAGTGGGCATCTTAGTAACCACAAAGTAATGATCCTGGCTTGCCACCAGATGGCAGTAACTGCTCCAAGTACTCTCACACAGATCCCGAAGGAAAGCAATCAAACCTGTTAACAAATAAATTATACATTTATGTATATGTAAATGGTCTATTAGAGGTTTAAAATATTTTATATATATTTAACTAGATAGCTATATTTTTATTATACACAGTTATATACTTTATTATATATAACAAAGGTTTAAAATAGTATACTTAAATAAAATATATTGTAAACCTCTTTAATAAGCAATCATTTAAAAACAAAGACAAAGCACATCTGACAATTAGATATAAAGCTTTAGAGATATAAAGCCCTATCGTCTTTCTTCAGATCTTTTTATGGCCCAGCACTGTAAAAACTTTAGTTCAGAGATGTGAAGCATATTTTCCTTTTTCTCCCTACTGAGAAATCAATCCTCTGCCCTTCCAAGATCTTTCCATGCAACTCATGGCTTAAGTTCTGTCTGATCCTGGGGGATGGGGTCCCCTGCTTTCTGCATGCGATGTCTGCCTGTTACTCTGGCTCTTGTTCTCTGGGGGAATGGAGGGACTTTCTATGTCCACTCAGCTGGGGGCAGGAGGATATATGAGCCCTTTGCCAATAGTTTTCTGCTTGTTTTTAAACTGTTAGACTACTAGAAAAAGTGGGATAGGCTACTTGGATAATAGGGGAAGAAACTCAGAGTGAGCATCTGAACAGAGGATGGTGTTATGTCCTTCAGAAGATGCTCACAATGTTAATACTGTGATAAAGAGAAGCTTTACCTTGCAGAACAAAAGTAGAAATACAGGAAGACTCATTTTAACCCCAGCAGAAAAGGTAGGTAGGTCCCTTTAAAGCAATCTATCACTTAATAGAAAAAACAGATTTGAAATTTTACCAGCGGAAATGTATAAGAGGATATCACTTCTGTTTTTAAAACAGCTTAGCACAACTTTCTTTTGTTGTGGAGAAAAATTGGAAGAAGACAAAATATTATTTCAATTGCCATAGAACATAGAATTTCTGTTTAAGCCAGAACAATAGTGACAGGTGTAGAATGCCATCTTTGGATTCTGCATGCTTAAGCATGAACAATATAGCACCAGGTGCTGTCTACTCATTGGCCTCTCCAATGGCCCTGAATTATTTACCAGGTTCATTATAATGAAATCCCAAGAGAACTAACAGCCACTATCTCCTGTCATGACATTTAAATTTTTGTGTAGTCTAGTCAGATTACTGAATGCAAAATTAATAAGTAAACATACAAACATGACTATTTGCATCCTGATCTAATTGATATTGCTGAAAAGACCTTTTGTTCTTTTTCTCCTACTTGAAGTTAGACATCTGCTATTATGCCTTATAGCATAAGAGCAATATTATAAGCTTTAGTAAAGCCTGTACTGCGTGATGGATTTGAAGGTATATTTTTCCTATATTTCCCTTTTTAAACTTTTAAAATGTTTTTTATTGATTTCAGAGAGAGGAAGGGAGGGGCAAAGAGAAATAGAAATAACAATGATAAAAAAGAATCTTTGATTGGCTGTCTCCTGCATGCCTCCTACTGGGGATTGAGCCTGCAACCCCGGTGCACCCTGACCAGGAATCGAACCGCGACTTCCTGATTCATGGGTTGATGCTCAACCACTGAGCAGCACTGGCTGACCTTCCCTTTTAATCATACTGGTAAATAAATACACTTATATTTGAACCATTATCAAGTCCATGTTTATGTATCTTTAAATTAGATTGACATATATCAGTATGTGTGTGTGGTGTGTGTATGTGTATGTTGTTTGTGTATGTGTGTAGGCTTTCATTTTGTCCTCACTACAACAGTCTCATACCAGGTAAACAATATCAATCTCTGTTTTCAAATAAAGAAACTTAAGAGCAGAGAAGTGAGGAAATTTGCTTCAAATCTATAAAGGATGGACTTGAATCCAGGAGTTTACAATCCAAAACCAATGTCCTCCTAGCATACACCCCTCAGTGGGAAGACTCTCTGGACTAACTTCTCCTGAGAAGACATCAAATGGTCTGGTAGGTGTTTTCATGTTTAGTTTATGACTATGGGTTCCCTGCAGTGTAGCACAGAATAGTCTGTCTAAACCAGTATTTCTCAATTGGAGTGACTTTTTATCCTCAGAGAACATCTGGCAATGCCTGGAGATATTGTGGTTGTCAAAATTGAGAGGACCCCTGGCCAGTGTGTTAAGTGGTTAGAGTGTTGGCCTGTGCACTGAAGGGTCTGAAGTTTGATTCCCCATTAAGGGCACATACCTATGTTGCAAGGTCATTCCCTGGCAACCAATCTGTGTCTCTCTCATATCTAAGTTTCTCTCCTCTCCTCTCCTCTCCTCTCCTCTCCTCTCCTCTCCTCTCCTCTCCTCTCCTCTCCTCTC
>JAAGEH010000286.1:922347-948148 GCA_011751065.1 Lasiurus cinereus | reverse complement strand
TCCTCTCCTCTCCTCTCCTCTCCTCTCCTCTCCTCTCCTCTCCTCTCTTCTCCTCTCCTCTCCTCTCTGCTCTTCTCCTCTCCTCTCTTCTCCTCTTTCCTGACCCCTTTCCTTTCTCTCTCTAAAAAAATTAATAATAATAAATAAATCATTGGAAAAAAATATCCTCGGATGAGGATTAACAAACAAACAAACAAAAAAATAACAAAAAACAACACCTAAATTGAGAGGAAAGTGTTTCTGACATCTCGTAGGTAGAGGCCAGTTATACCGTTAACATCCTTCAATTAATAGGATGGTCCAAAGAACAAAGAATTCTCAGGCCACAAATGTCAATAATACTAAGGTTGAGAAATACTGATCAACACTGGATCCTAGAAGGCTGACAATTTTAAGCCCAAATCACCTTTGCTCCCAAAGATGGGGATGTCCATCTAGACCAGAGGTTCTCAACCTTCCTAATGCCGTGACCCTTTAATACAGCTCCTCATGTTGTGGTGACCCCCAACCATAAAATTATTTCCGTTGCTACTTTATAACTGTAATTTTGCTACTGTTATGAACTGTAATGTAAATATCTGATATGCAGAATGTATTTTTATTGTTACAAATTGAACATAATTAAAGCATAGTGATTAATCACAAAAACAATATGTAATTATATATTGTGAAATATTTATTTCTAATTACAAATAAATGAAATTTTGTCTTGAATCACGGTGTAGCATGGGTAACAGTCTTCATATGACAACAGTAAACTACATTGCTACACTTTGCTACACGGAGGAGCGGTGTGTTGGTTCCTAAGACCATGGGAAATATGTGTTTTCCGATGGTATTAGGCGACCCCTGTGAAAGGGTCGTTCAACCCCCAAAGGGGTCACGACCCACAGGTTGAGAACCGCTGATCTAGACATAAATTCCCTAGGGGTTAAATCTCTGAGTACATTGCAAAGGCCCCCTTGGACAGACTGAACTCACTGGCATAAAACTTTGCATGCCATGTTTCCCTCCAGTCCATGGATATCCAGTGTAGTGACCTTACATATCATGATCCTGGGATCCCACATGGGTAGGCAATCAATTCCAATGTTAGCACACATTCACAGAGATTCACACAGGAGGAACTGATGAAACAGTGAATGGCTCAGTATGGAGAAGAGTGAGTTGGATGATTCAAAAAAAGAAGAAAATCAATCTTTAAGAATTAAAAATAAATTGAAATAAATGAACTGAACTATATCAAGTTGATGGTATAACCACATAGAGAAGAATTATTTTAAGTAACAATAACTTGATATCCTAAGGACAAAATATACCCACAAAGAAATCTTAAACTGCATTAAGTGGGTACTGTTCCTAGTTTATATATATATGAATACACACATATAAGTATCTATTAGACAAAGCAAATAATTATATTTATGTCATTGGGAACTAAGATTTTCAAAGTCAGAGAAGAGTTACACACATCAAATAAAATAAGTAAAGAAAGGGGGGGCAACCTTTAATATCAGAGGAGAATAGAAGTATGAACTCAGAATTTTTTTTAAAAAATTCATATTTCCCAGTCTGTTAGCTTGGAAATAATTATAACCCAGTAACAATAAAGATGTTCAGATCGTTGCCTTTAAAGCCACTTTTCACTAAAATAAATCTGCTTTCTTTAGCAAAATGGACAATTTGGGGAGCTGGAAATAAACAACATGAACCTGGGATATCTTGTCATATCCTATGTAATAAAGAGGTAGTATGCAAATTGACCATCACATCCTCACACACAAGATGGCCACCCCATGTGGTCACAAGATGGTCATGCCCATGTTGTCACAAGATAGCCGTCTCCATGTCATCACAAGATGGCCATCACAAGATGGCCAGCAGGGTAGGGCAGTTAGGGGTGAACAAGCAGGGGAGGGCAGTTGGGGGCAACCAGGCTGTCAGGGGAGGACAGTGGAGGGGGGGCAATCAAGCTGGCAGGGGAACAGTTAGGTGTCAATCAGGCTGGCAGAGAAGTGGTTAGGGGGTGATCAGGCTGGCAGGCAGAAATGGTTAGGGGCAATCAGGCAGGCAGGCAGGAGAGTGGTTAGGAGCCAGCAGTCCTGAATTGTGAGAGGCAATTGGACCTCCCCTGAGGGGTCCCAGATTGGAGCGGATGCAGGCTGGGCTGAGCAACGACCCCCCCTCATGTGCACGAATTTTGTGCACTAGGCCTCTAGTGAGAAAATAAAAGAGTATCAGAGCAGAGTCATGTCAAAATGATATAGGTGTCAACTGCCTCTCAACAACCAATGACAGAATAATTTCACCATCAAAAATAATAATAACTGTGGTACAATGGAATATACATGGCACATAGTAGGCACTCAATGCTTGTTGAATGAACGAATGAATTTAGCATTGTAGGTATTAATAGGCTATTATTGAGGGTGTGATCTATAACACGGACTTATTGGCTCCTCCAGAAGGACACATGGTATAATTTCTCTTCCTCTCAAATATCAGGAAAAATTAGCTTTTTTCTGGAACATTTTTATCTCATGCATACAGTGGTACCTCGAGATACGAGTGCCCTAACATACAAGATTTTTGAGATATGAGCCGTCAAGCGAGTGATTTTTGCTTTGAAATACGAGCAACATTTGAGATAGGAGTAATTGCGCGGATTGGCCGGCTGCACACGACCCACCAGTTTACCTCGACTTGAGTGTCTCATAGTTTTTCACGCCTCAAGGTTACAGAATGAATTAAACTCGTTCTCGAGGTACCACTGTACTATGTTTCTCTTCTTTCTTTTTCTTTTTTTGCTTGATGGGAAGATCTCCTTATGTCTTTTTCTTCCCACTACATATTTTATATTAAAAGCAGAAGGAAGGAGTACAGTTGGAATAATAGGGTTGTTTCCACCCAATGTGAGCAAACAGATACATTATTTGAAGTCCCCAACCTCAGGTTACCTACCAAGAAAGATAAGACAGAGCCACTGGCAAATGCATAAAAAAAGTATCTTTTCAAATGACCACCACTAACAACAGCATCGTACTAGATGTTCACTAAGGTTCCTTCTGGCACCAATGTTTTCTGAGGTAATAGTTCTCTGCTAACTATACTAATGTAGGCAGCAGATACACAGATAATTATAAACAACAGGGAATCTGAAATGCACTTTTAATTACCTTTGAATGCATTGTGTTATGTTCTGGTAGCAGATTTACAAACATCCTGAATATGGGTCACTTATACTAATAGTAAATTCACTTCTATTCTCTGTGCATACACTGCTTTCCATGGGGGCAGCAAGTAGGTGAAAGCAGGGCAGAGGGGATTCAGTCTCCCTAAGAACATCTGCCTCAAAGATCCTCAGTCCAGAATATGGCTCACGATAGTAAATACTTTCTAAGAAAGCATGGGCATGAGAGTAGGGCGGGAAAATATTGCATATCTAGGAAGAGCTAGTTCAGCCCGGCAAAGAAGGTGAAGTTACAGATATGGTAGAGTTGGAAGAAACCTCAGATATTATAAAGTCCAATCTCTTCATTTTATGGATCAGAAAATACTCCACAGAGGTTGAGAGGCTCAGGATCACAAAATAGGAATAAAACCTGGGTCTCCCAAGTTCAGTGCTCTTTCTATAATACTTTAAAAGACCTTTAAAGGAAATTATGGTTGATCTTCCACACATTTGGGACAGGTTGGGCAGAATCCTGGGAAAGTAGACAGCGTCATAAGGATAGCAGCTTAGAGCTCGGTTAGTAGTCTGTGGAGGAAGTCCCAGAGAAACAAGAAACACAGTGGAAGGGGAAAGAATATTCTCTTGGGAGAGTTTAAGCTTTGGAACTTGTACATTTTCTCCCTAACAATGTAAAGTAGACTGAATTTATTTGTTTCTCAGAACTTCAGATTTGCCTTATAAAAGAGGGGGAGATGATAAAAGTTTCCTTTTAAAACCTTTGAAGTGCCTCCAATTGAGGTCTCTGCACACTTTCAAGGTTTCTGAATAACCATTTCAAGAATACTGAAACAGGGCCACCTTAGGGATTCCTTTTTTCTTTTTTAATTTTTTTAAAATTAAATCTTTATTATTCAGGTTATTACAATTATTTCTTTTTCCCTCCATAGCTCCCCTCCACCCGGCTCCCACCCCTCCCTTTACCCTTACCTTCCCCCACATTGACCTCATCCATAGGTGTATGATTTTTGACCAGTCTCTCCCTGCACCACCCTCACCCCTTTCCCCCTGAGAATTGTCAGTCCCCTCCCTTTCTGTGCTCCTGATTCTATTATATCCACCAATTTATTCTGTTCATCAAATTTTTAATTCACTTAATTTTTAGATTCACTTGTTGATAGATATGTATTTGTGGTTCATAATTTTTACCTTTACAGTACCTTTTTCTTATTCCTCTTCTTAAAGAGTACCTTTCAGCATTTCATATAATACTGGTTTTTGTTGTTGTTGTTATTGTTGTTGTTTTAAATTAAATCTTTATTATTCAGATTATTACATTTGTTTCTCTTTTTTCCCCTCCATAGCACACCTCCACCCAGCTCCCACTCTTCCCTCCCTCCTATTGATCTCATCCATAGGTGTATGATTTTTGTCCAGTCTCTCCCTGTACACCCCTCATCCCTTTCCTCCTGAGAATGATCAGTCCACTCCCTTTCTGTGCTCCTGATTCTATTATATTCACCAGTTTATTCTGTTGATCAAATTTTTAATTCACTTAATTTTTAGATTCACTTGTTGATAGATATGTATTTGTTGTTCATAATTTTTTGGCTTTTACCTTTTTCTTCTTCCTCTTCTAAAAGAGTACCTTTCAGCATTTCATATAATCCTGGTTTGGAGTTGATGAACTCCTTTAGCTTTTTCTTCTCTGTGAAGCTCTTTATCTGCCCTTCAATTCTGAATGATAGCTTTGCTGGATAGAGTATTCTTGGTTGTAGGTTCTTGCTATTCATCTCGTTGAATATTTTTTGCCACTCCCGTCTGGCCTGCATCGTTTCTGTTGAGAAATCAGCTGACAGTCGTATGGATGCTCCCTTGAAGGTAATGAACTGTTTTTCTCTTGTTGCTTTTAATATTCTCTCTTTCTCTTTTGCTCTTGGTATTTTAATTATGATCTGTTTGGTGTGGTCCTCTTTGGATTCCTTTTATATGGGGTTCTGTGTGCTTCCTGGACTTGTAAGTCTATTTCTTTCACCAGATGTGGGAAGTTTTCAGTCATTATTTCTTTAAATAGGTTTTCAGTATCTTGCTCTCTCTCTTCTGGCACCCCCACAATTCTGATGTTGGTACGCTTGAAGCTGTCCCAGAGGCTCCTTACATTATCTTCACATTTTTGAATTCTTTTCTCTTCTTGCTTTTCCAGTTGAGTGTTTTTTGCTTCTTTATATTTAAAATTTTTGACTTGATTCTTGCCTTCCTCTAGTCTGCTATTAGGACTCTGTATATTTTTTATTTCAGTCAGTGTATGTTTAATTTCTAGTTGGACCTTTTCCATCTCTAGTTGGATCTTTTGCATCTCTAGTTGGTCCTTTTTCATCTCCTCTTGGCTCTCGCTAACTTTATCCAACTTCTCTAGCATATTCTTGAAAAACCTTATAAGTGTGGTTTTGAACTCTATATCCAGTTGTTTTTTTCCCTCTATTTCTTTTGTTTGTGATCCCTTCCCTTGTCTTGGCATTTTCACTATGCCGGGGAAACTTCTGTGTTGAATTCAGCCTTATGATACCAGACTTGCAAAACCCAAGAAGCCTCTGTTGAGCTTGGAATGGGTGGAGTCTCAGGGCTTAAGGGACCGCCTTGCCTTCCAGTCGGCCCCGCCCTCCACGTCCCCTGAGTCTCACGTGACTGGGTAATGGCTGGAGCGGTCCTTGTGCGCGTGCCCACAGTGCCTCTAACCGCTGCCTTTCCAGCTCCCCAGCGCACCAGGACCACATGAGTCTAGGTATCCAGGGTTTCCCCCGAAAGAGGGGCTTAGTGGAGTCAGAAGTGGCACAGTTGGGAGGGTCTGTCTCCCGCGCACTCACAAAAGCCAGCGGCACAATCAGCAATCTGTCCTCTGCACAGACCTCTGATCCTTTGCGACTCCCCTAAATTCCCGTGCACATCTCCTTTTTCACAGTCCAAACTCCCCCCATATGTGTTTCGGCTGGATCTGGGGTTTAGTGTCGTAAGATAAGGAGTTCAATGCCATTGGGAATCTCTGTTTCCCTCCTGCCAGAGAAAGCCAGCCAGGTACTCCGGCACCTGCTCTCTCAGCACGCGCGTCTCCGTACCTCAGCTTTTTGCAGCTCCTCTGGGTTTCTGTGAGTCCCTCTCTTTCCTTCTAGCTGTAGAACTTACACTCAGCCAGCTTTCCTGTGGTTCTGGATAATGTCCATTCTGTCTTTTAGTTGTAGTTTTGAAATTGTTGTGCGAGGCAGCAGTGTAGGTGTTTACCTATGCCGCCATCTTGGATTCTCTATAATACTGGTTTGGTGTTGATGAACTCCTTTAGCTTTTTCTTATCTGTGAGGCTCTTTATCTGACCTTCAATTCTGAATGATAGCTTTGCGGGATAGAGTAATCTTGGTGGTAGGTTCTTGCTATTCATCACTTTGAAAATTTCCTGCCACTTTCGTCTGGCCTGCATAGTTTCTGTTGAGAAATCAGCTGACAGTCAAATGGGTGCTCCCCTGTAGGTAATTAACTGTTTTTCTCTTGCTTCTTTTAATATTCTCTCTTTGTCTTTTGCTCTTGGTATTTTAATTATGATGTCTCTCGGTGTGGTCCTTTTTGGATTCCTTTCATTTGGGTTTCTGTGCGCTTCCTGGACTTGTAAGTCTATTTCTTTCACCAGGTGTGGGAAATTTTCAGTCATTATTTCTTCAAATAGGTTTTCAGTATTTTGCTCTCTCTCTTATTCTGACACCCCCATAATTCTGATATTGGTGCACTTGACATTGTCCCACAGGCCCTTTGCACATTCTTCCAATTTTTGGATTCTTTTTTCTTTTTTCTTTTCTAGTTGAGTGTTTTCTGCTTCTTTGTATTTCATATCTTTGACTTGATTCTTGTTTTCTTCTAGTCTGCTGCTAGGTCTCTGTATAATATTTTTTATTTCAGTCAATGTATGTTTAATTTCTAGTTGGTTCTTTTTCATCTCTAGTTGGTCCTTTTTCACCTCCTCTTGGGGCTCGCTAAATTTATCCATTTTTTAAAGGAAATTCTTGAAAAACCTTATAAGCGTGGCTTTGAACTCTATATCCAGTCGTTTGTTTTCCTCCATTTCTTTGTTTGTGATTTGTTCCTTTGTCTCCGCATTTTCACTATGCTGGGAGAACTTCTGTGTGGAATCAGCCTTATGATACAAGACTTGCAAAACTGCAAAAGCCTCTCTAATGAGCTTGGGATGGGTGGAGTCTCAGGGCTTAGCGGACCGCCTTGACTTCCAGTCAGCCCCGCCCTACACGGCCCTTGGGTCTCAAGTATCTCTTGGTAATCACTTTAGCCATCCCTGTACACATGCACACTATGCCTCTGGACTGCTGCCTTCCAGCTCCCCTGCGCTCTGGAGACATGTATGAGTCTGGGTCCCCAGGATCTTGCCCCAAACTGGGTTTCAGTGGAGTTGGAAGTGGCGCAGTTGGGAGGCTCTGTCTTCTGTCCTCTAGAGAAAGCCAGCAGCACAATCAGCAGTCCATCTTCTGCGGGCAGTGGTATGCATGCCCCCAGACTTCTGTCCTTTCATGCCTCCCCTAAATTTCCATGCACTTTTCCCTTTTCACAGTCCAAACTCCCCCGGTATGAGTCTCACCCGAACCTGGGTTCAGTGCCATAGGATAAGGGGTTCAGTGTAGTTGGGAATCTCCATCTCTCTCCTGCCAGAGAAAGCCAGCCAGGCACTCTGGCGTCCGCTCTTTCCACAGGTGCATCTCCGTACCTGAGGTTTTTGTAGCTCCTCTGGGTCTCTGTGAGCCCCTCTTTTTCCTTCCAATTGTATAATTTCCTCTCAGCCAACTTTCCTGCAGTTCTGGATGCTGTCTGTTCTGTCTTTTAGTTGTAGTATTGAAATTGTTGTGTGAGGCAGCAGTTTAGGTGTTCACCTATGCCACCATCTTGGTTTTTCTCCCCTCAGGGATTCTTGATTCACCAAAGGGAAGAGCAGGGAGGAAAGGTGGCTGCTCCAAACACATCCTTTGGGAACTTTAGAAGCAGAATGGAGTCATTACTGTCCCTTGGCAGAAGTGGGAGGTGAGTGGGGTGAGGGGAAGGAGAGTAGACTTCATGTACTACCTTAGGCTTTGAGATCGTTGAGTTTTGTATGAATTCTTGAATTATACCATCATTCTTTCCTAATCCCCGTGTTCCAAAATCTTTCTCTTCCTATGCTTTCCAACACACTGTTAGTGAACTTCCCACAATCTGGGGAACATTTTGCTCAACATTATACAAGGCTGTACACAATCTCTTAGCATCATTTTGTAACTTTTCTTCTACTGAGCTTGACTTCTCCCTTTGCTATACAGTGCTTAAACTTTTCTGGTTGCTTGGTAGAATTATACTGAGTGAGACTGGCTACTGGATTGGATCTCCTATGGAATCTAAGAAACAGTGTAAATAATAAGTTTAACCATAAATAGTAGTCAACTGAATACAGAGCCCATCCTGAATACAGGGCTAATTCAGCCCTCCATCCCTATTCTTGGAATTTGGGTTCACTTCACATATCCTAGAACCTTCGGGTATAATGAGCAGCACTGAAAGGGACAAAGCTGAGGCTGAATGTAAATTTCAGAGACTTCATTTTCTGTGGCTTTGGTTAGTTACTTAACTTCTCCATTTTTAGGTGTTTCCTCAATGAAGTCAGGATAATATTGTCCATGTCTCATAGGTTTTGTTGGTGATTAAATCATAGTATGTATAGGATGTATACATATGTAATCTATACATATTAGATCATCAAGAAGTATCAGCTTCTTTCATTTCTGTGCTATAGAAGGGTCATCTGTACAGGAGACTTGGGGCACATAACTGAGATTATCCATCTTGTTTCCTTAAATTTCCTAATAGAATCTCAAGTTCTGAGTTATTAATGTATCTTTTAACATGAAGAACAATGTTCTCTTTACTATATTCAAGATCAGATTTTTATAAGAATAATGAATTAGAGATCCCCAATGGTAGAGGCCATGTTCATTAATTCAATAAATACTGATTGATCAACTATTATGTGCCAATCACTATGCTAAGAGCTAGGGATGCAGCAGGGAACAAGTCAACATGGCGATGCCTCGTACTTAGCACAATGCCTGACATGAAGTAGGTGATCAATACCTATTTATTGAAGTGGATTCAGGGACATTTAGAAGACATATAGAATAGCAGTCTTAAATTCCTAGGAATGATCCTCAAAACTGTCTAGATACACTTATCACTCAGGAGAAACTGGAGATTTGACCCATGAAGTAGGGCTGGATCATCTTCCTTTGGTAAAACGAGAGCAACTCCTGCTTTCTGAGCTCTACACTGATGTGTTTTGCTGACTCTCAGGTATAAGTTCACACAACCACACAAACTGGGCTGTCTACTTCCTTATAGATGGATCCTAGAGATCTGTTAGTATTCTACACTGTTGCTAGGGACTGGAATTGGGAATTTCAAAACAAAACAAAACAGCAACATATCAAAACTCTTACCAACTTCCCAGAGTTATATTGAAGCACTTAGGTACTATTATTCAAATTGATTTCCATAAAAACCAGTCACAAATGTCAATTAATGCTCATTAATATGCAATAAAATTCTAATTTTAAAACTATTAAGAGCCAAGAATGAATTCCACTTGGCTGCCCTTCTTTGATGAGAACTGCTGTGAGGAGCTGTATGCTGTTATTCAGTGAAACAGTAAGGTGTCATGACAAATCAAGCTCCAGGCACCAGAAGGACCAGAGAGAATGATAATTTGAAGGTTTGAGAGGCAGGTTTGGACAGCTCAAGTTCTATGCTGCTATAGCTGAGACCTCTCTCCTGTGGGGTACTCAGAACACAGGCTGAGTGAATTCATTAACATCTCTCTTACAAACAGATCCATGATGATACTGAGAAATCTTTTAAAGGACATTCGTGAGAGTGCCACACCACTGGAAAAGGATAAATAAAACTTAGTTCCTGAGGGGCAGTCTGTTCAGGAGACTGCATGCTCTATTCTTCAAAGGAAGCAGAGATCCAAGGCCCTTGGAATTACAGGGCTCCTGGTCAGAATTTTTATAAGTTAACTTACATGCTATCTCTCTAAATTCCTATTTTAGTTGGACATAGGATTTCTCTAAACTGTTGCTCATTGTTGCTGTGCAACCTTAGACACCTGTGTGAGAGCAATTCAGGCTCTTTGAGGATAAAGATGAAAAAGATCAGCTATTAATATTGTCCTTACCAAACTGTCCTAAATTTGCTCTGGAAGGAAGGGATAGAGAATAGTTTAACACAGTGGCTATCAAACTTTACTGCACATCAGAATTACCTCCAGAGTTCTGATTGAGTAAGGCCTGAGAATTTGCATTTCTAATAAGTCCCTAGGTGATGCTACAGCTGCTGATCTAGGAATCATATCACGAGCACCCCAGTCCAGCTAAATGAAATATAGGGCTTTCACCAAAGTTTAAGCCACAATAACCACTGGAATACTACTTTTTATTCCAAGCTGCTGTGATGAGGCTCATGCACATGCTTATAGGCCAGATCATTTGAATTATTCATTAGTAATTGATTTCAGAGAAATACTCTTGAGAAATTGGACACTTAAGAACATCACTCAATTTTTTCCACTCTTGAAGCCATGATGCATAAGTATTGTTTTTTGGACATGAGATACTAACAGAATTTATATATCCTATCCTGAAAAACATATATATATATATATATATATATATATGTAATATTTTACATACACAAACAAGACGGGGGAATCACGGGCAATCCATCAACACCTCCCTATAAATCCAATCCCAAATGAAGAGGCTCATTTCAAACCACAACTCAGTTTAAAACAGGAATTTAAGTATTTTTTAATTAAGTTTTTCTCTTAAATCAAATATTTCTTCATGACTACCCACTAATAAAGAATAGTAAAGATGGTAAGATGATAAACACTATGACAAACTCTGTCACCAATTAAATCATTTTAATAATCATTTTGGCAGAGAGATCCAAGATTGTGACAGAATAGGTGGAACTTACACTCACTTCCTCCCACAAAACTGCAATTACAACTAAAATATAGAACAATCAGCCTGAATAACCAACTGAAGACTTGGTTATAAATCTTATAACCAAGGATTTACAGAAGAAGCCACATAGAGACTGGTGGGAGAAGTGCATACGCAAAAAGGTTTGGTCCTGCTCTCACAGGTGGTGGCTGAAAATTCAGAAGGCTGCAAAAATTCCCTCTGAGGAATGAAGGGTCTCAACCCCACATAGGGCTCTGGAACTGGGAAGAGGCACCCAAATATCTGGCTGTGAAAATCAGCCCTGGATTCTGTCTACCAGAGAGAGGTGGGAGTCTCCACCCAGGTACTCTTTTAAAGAGCCAACACACAAAAATCTCCTTTACAACTACTCACCCTCAGCTCTGGCCAAGGGAGGGAGAAACAGGCTAGAGTCGTGTTAGGACAGACTGGGGTTTGTGGCTCTAGGGAGAGAGTTGAGGGGACAGCTGCCTGCTTACACAGCAGGCGTCATCTTTCTTGGGTGGAGCACTCCCCTACAATTGCACCTTCTCAACTTCCTATTTTATACCCTGTGGAGCTCATGACCTGCAGAGGAATTAGCTGCCTGGTCCTGGTGTGTAGAGGTCCAGGCAGAGTCAGGGTGGGGAAGGTCAGTGATGGAGATTTGTGGCTCTGTGACAAGGGCCATCTCTTCTCCTTCCTGTGAACCTAACCTGTGCCTCTCCCTCATGGGAGATCCACTAGCCCTATCCTTCCAAATCCTGGCAACCCTGCCCTGCCAAGCTTGGGCTCTCTAGGAGGTCCAGGTAAAATCTGGGACAGACTAAATTGTGTTGCCCTAGGACTGAGACCATTTTTCCCTCACTAGCCAGTGCAGAGCCCTCCCTTCACATGACCACATCTTGGTCTATTAGGGTCCAATAAATTCTGCTGACCTCACCCTCATGACTTCCCTGAAACTCTTCCCTATTACGAAGATCTGTAGGCACCCAGTAGGTAGCAGCTAGCCTTGAGACTTTTACTAAGTGGCCTTAGTTTGAACCCAGCACTGACACCGACTTTGAGCCTGTATCAGTCTGGTGAACACTCACCCCTACCTGGTGAATCACTGAGAATATACTTCATGCCACTCAAGTACCACCAGAGGCTCTTTTAGTGACTGAAACTAATAGGCAGTGGCAGATGGAGGCAGGCAGAAGTGGCTATCTAGGTGCCTTTGGTCTTTTAAGACCTGCCCCAGGCTCGGTGCTGGTGGAAGCTGGACTTGATGCATGGCTTGGTCCTTCCCACACACAATTAGTCCCAACAGAGGAAGCCACACACTGTAGATTGCAGAGAGCATAGAAAGTCCCAAACAAGATGAACCCAAAGAAGCTCATACCAAGTCACATCATAATTAAAATAGCACAGGTTAAAGACAAAGAGAGAATCTTAAAAGCAGCAAGAGAAAGGCAGTTAGTTACCCACAAGAAAGCTTCTGTAAGACTGTCTGCTGATTTTTCAACAGAAATATTTCAGGACAAAAGAAAATGGCCTGAAATATTCAAAGTGATAAAAAGCAAGACCTACAACCAAAACTACTTTACCAAGAAAGGCTAGCATTTAAAACTGAAGGAGAAAAGACAAGAAAAAAACTAAAGAAGAAAAAAAGAGAAAAAACCAGAGTCATAGTAGTGATTCTAACATCCAATTGACATTGATAAATAGGACTTTCAGAAAGAAAACCAATAAGGAAACAGTGGCCTAATTTGACACACTAGATAAGATGGATTTAATTGATGTCTTCAGAGCATTTCATCTCAAAGCAGCAGAATATAAATTCTTTTCTAGTACACATGGGACATACAGGCCACATGTTAGGACACAAAACACAATTCAATAAGTTAAAAATACTAGTATATCAAACTCCTTCTCTGACCATAGTGGTATAAAACTTGAAATTAATCACAAAAAAGAAAAACACTAAGACATGGAGGCTAAATAACATGTTATTAAACAATGAATGGATTAACAATGAGATAATGAAGAAATCAAAATATACTGAAACAACTTACAATGAGAACATTACAACCCAAAATCGATGGGACACTGCAAAAGCAGTTCTCACAGGAAAATTCATAGTATTACCTCGTACTATGAATTCATAGCATTCATAGGCCTACCTCAAGAAACAAGAAAAGTCTCACATAAACAATATAACCTTACAGTTAAAGGAACTAAAAGAGAACAGCAAACAAAGCCCAAAGTGAGTAGAGGGAAGAAAATAATAGAGTCTAAAAAATTATAAAAGATCAATGAAACCAAGAGCTGGTTCTTTGAAAAAATAAACAAGATTAACAAATCTTTAATCAAACCCATCAAGGAAAAAAAAAAAAGAGAGGGCCCACATAAAAAAAAAATCCGAAATGAAAGAATAGAAGTAAAACTAACACCTCAGAAATATAAAGGATTATGAGGTAATATGAACAACTATATGTCAACAAATTGTACAATCTGGAAGAAAGGCATAAAATTCCAAGAAACATAAACTCTCTCAAAATGGAATCAAGAAGAAACAGAGGTGAGAAACCAAGATGGAGGCATAGGTGAACACCTAAACTGCTGCCTCACACAACAATTTCAAAACTACAGCTAAAAGACTGAACGGACATCATCCAGAACCACAGGAAAGCTGGCTGAGTGGAAATTCTATAACTAGAAGGAAAGAGAGGGGATCACAGAGACCCAGAGGAGCTGCAAGAAGCTGAGGTATGGAGACCCGTGTGTAGAGAGGATGGGCAATGGAGTGCCTGGCTGATTCCTCTGGCGGGAGGGAGACGGAAACTCCCAACTGCAATGAACCCCAGTTCCGACTGCACTGAACACCAGTTTTGGGTGAGACTCATATGGGGGAGTCTGGACTGTTTTGAAAAGGGAGGAGTGCACGAAAACTTAGGGGAGCAACGAAAGGCAGAGGTCTGGAGGCACTCAAGTGCGAGTGTGCACACAGGGCTGATTGCTGATTGTGTAGCTGGCTTTCTCTAGAATGAAGAAGACAGAATCCCAACTGTGCTGAAATCCAACTCCAACTGCACTGAACCCCAGTTTTTGGTAGGACATTGGGGACCTAGTCTCATATGGGTCCCCAGAGCACATGCAAACTCAGGGGAGCCGGAAAAGCAGAGGTCTGGAGGTGCGCGAGCATGAGTGCGCAGAAAGGGCTACAGCAATTGCTGGAGGACACTGAGACCCAGGGGCCATGTAAGGTAAGGCTGACAGAAAGCCAAGGCTGTCTGCTCAGCCCTGAGACTCTGCCCCATCCAAGCTGAACACAAAGGTTTTTTCAATTTGGAAGTATTGTATTATAAGGCTGACTCCAGCACAGAAGTTCTCCCAGCATAGACACAGCTGATCCTCACAACCAACTGGCTTGGAGGTCAATTCCCCCCCGTGATACCAACAACAATCAAGACTTAACTACAACAAGGCTGTACACACAGTCCACAAAGGGGTGCACCAAGAGAGTCCATTTCAGGTAACTGGGGAGGCAGAGCTACTGGGACATATAGGACACCTAGTACACAAAGTTACTCTACCAACTAGGGAGGCAGTGAAAATGTGGAGACAAAGGAACACATCACAAACAAAAGAAATGGAGGAAAACAAATGACTGGATATAGAGTTCAAAACCACGGTTATAAGGTTTTTCAAGAATTTCCTTAAAAAAATGGATAAATTTAGTGAGACCTAAGAGGAGATGAAAAAGGACCAACTAGAGATGAAAAAGAACCAACTAGAAATTAAACATACATTGACTGAAATAAAAATATTATACAGAGACCTAGCAGCAGACTAGAAGAAAACAAGAATCAAGTCAAAGATATGAAATACAAAGAAGCAGAAAACACTCAACTAGAAAAGAAAAAAGAAAAAAGAATCCAAAAATTGGAAGATAATGTAAAGAGCCTGTGGGACAATGTCAAGCGCACCAGCATCAGAATTATGAGGGTGCCAGAAGAAGAGAGAGAGCAAGATACTGAAAACCTATTTGAAGAATTAATGACTGAAAACTTCCCACACCTGGTGAAAGAAATAGACTTACAAGTCCAGGAAGCTCACAGAACCCCAAACAAAAGGAATCCAAAGAGGACCACACCAAGACACATCATAATTAAAATACCAAGAACAAAACAAGGAGAGAATATTAAAAGCAGCAAAAGAAAAACAGTTAATTACCTACAAGGGAACACCCATACAACTGTCAGCTGATTTCTCAACAGAAACTATGTAGGCCAGACAGAAGTGGCAGGAAATATTCAAAGTGATAAACACGAAGAATCTACAGCCAAGATTACACTACCCAGCAAAGCTATCATTCAGAATTGAAGTTCAGATAAAAAGTTTCACAGATAACAAAAAGCTAACGGAGTTCATCAACACCAAACCAGTATTATATGACCTGCTGAAAGGTACTCTTTAAGAAGAGGAAGAAGAAGAAAGGGGTAAAGATAGAAATTACGAACAACAAATACATATCTATCAACAAGTGAATCTAAAAATCAAGTGAATTAAAAATCTGATGAACAGAATAAACTGGTGAATATAATATAATCAGGGGATTAGAAAGGGAGTGGAAAGGGGTGAGGGGACTGCAGGGAGAGACTGGACAAAAATCATGCACCTATGGATGAGGACAATGGAGGGGGAGGTAAGGGCAGAGGGAGGGATGGGAGCCAGGTGGAGGGGACTATGGTGGGGGGTAAAGGAGGAACAATTGTGATAATCTGAACAATAAAGATTTATTAAATAAAAAAAGAAGAAGAAGAAATAGAAATTCTGAACAGCCAGATTACAACTGATGAAATTGAAGAGGTAACCAAAACCTCCCAATAAACAAAGTCCTAGAATGGATGGCTTCACAGATTTATTTTACCAAACCTTTAATGAACTAATACCTATCCCCCTCAAACTATTCAAAAAAATTCAAGAGGATGGAAGACTCCCAAGCTCCTTTTATGAGGTCAGCATTATCCTAACTTCAAAACTAGATAAAGACACTATAAAAAAAGAATGTGATAGACTATTCCCAGATAAACATAAATGCAAAAAATCCTCAATAAAATAATAGCAAATAGAATCCAGCAATGCATGGAAAATATCATATGCCATGATCAAGTGGAATTTATTCCAGGGATGCAAAGTTGGTATACTATCACAAATCAATTAATGTGATACATCACATGAATAAGTGAAGGATAAAAATCACATGATCATATCAACAGATGCAGAGAAAGCTTTTGCAAAATCCAGCACCTACTTATAATAAACACTCTCAGCAAAGTGGGACAGAGGGAACATATCTCAAGATAATAAAGGCCATATATGACAAACACACAGCTAACATCATACTCAAAGAAGATAAACTAAAAGCATTTTCCTTAAGATCAGAAACAAGACATGAATATCTACTTTCAACACTCTTATTTAACATAGCACTGAAAATCCTAGCCATAGCAATCAGACAAGAAGAAGAAGTAAAAAGCATCCAAATTGAAAAAGAAGTGAACTGTCCTTATTTACAGATAACAAGATACTGTATATAGAGACCCTACAGATTCCACCAGGAAACTACTGGAACTGATAAATGAATTCAGTAAAGTAGCAGGATAAAAAATAAATATCTATAAATCATTTGCATTTTTTATTCACCAATAATGAAGTATCAGAAAGGGAAATAAAGAAAAGAATCCCATTTGAAATTGCACCCCAAAAAACCCATGCACCTAGAAATAAATTTAACTAGTAGGTAAAAGATCTGTATTTGGGAAATTATAAGCATTGAAAAAGCTACAGATAAATAGAAGCATATACTGTGCTCATGGGTAGGAAGAATTAACATATCTATAATACCCATACTACCAAAAGCAATCTATAGTTAGTCAATAATACTGGAATAGTCAATAATACTATGTATAGTGCCAGTTGGGTACTGAAAACAGTAGGGGCACACTTTGTAAGGTATATGATGATCTAACCCATATGCTATACACCTAAAACAAATAAAAAATAATATTTAATGTAGCCCAGCTAGCGTGCCTCAGTGGTTGAGCATCAACCTATGAACTAGGAGGCCATGATTCGATTCCCCAGTTGGGGCATATGCCTGGGTTGCAGCTCTATCTCCAGTGGGGACGGTGCAGGAGGCAGCCAATCAGTGATTTTCTCTCATTATTAATCTCTCTCTCTCTCCCCACTTCTCCCTTCTTCTCTGAAATAAACAAAAATACATTTTAAAAATAATATTGAATGTAAACTGCAATTAAAAAATATTTTTAATTTAAAATAAAGGGATTTTTAGGAGTGTAAAAACATTTTCATAACCATCTTTAATGTTTATGCTTTAGCTCAATGTCTTTTAATTGGAATAGTATATTTATTAAGAAAATTACTGACATAAATGTGTTAAAAATCTAATATGCTACTGTTTGTTTTATTTTTCCAACCTGTTCTATGTTCCTTCTCTTGTATTTTTACTCTCATTTTCTTACCTATTCACATTTTTAAAACAGCTCTATTGAGATATAAATTACACATAATAAACCACATATATTTAAAGAGTCAATATGGTAATTCTTCCACTCAAAATAATAAACAGGTATTGATAGTCCTCTAACTTTATTTCTGCATATTTCCCCATTTATTTTAGAATGAGGTTATCAATTTCTATAAGAAGGTCACCTGGAATTTTGAGATTGTATTGAATCTGTAGATCAATTAGGGAAAAATTGACATCTTAATATTGAATCCTGTCAGTCATCCTATATAATAAAAACCTAGGTGGCGTCACACCCTTGCACAACGTCCTCACATGATGTCACCACAAGATGGCTGCCACAAGATGGCTGCACACACAGTGGAGGCAGGGCCCAGTGGCTGCTCCACATGATGAAGCCTGGGGGTCCCTTGGCTCTGTACTATAGGGAGGAGGCCAGTCTGATGGAAGAGGCCAGTCTGATGGACGAGGCAGGTTGCAGCAGGTGAGGGCAGTTGAAGGCAATCAGGGTGGCAGGGGAGGGCAGTTGTGGGTGATCTCCATACATGAATTTTGTGCACTGGGCCTCTAGTTGTCTATAAGCAAATGCCTAAGACTAGGTAGCTTATAAATAAAATAAATTTATTTCTCACAGTTCTGGACACTGGAAGTGCAAGATCATGGTGCCAGCATGGTTGAGTTGTGAGAGCCCTCTTCCAGTTTTCAGATGACTAACTTGTTGTACCCTCACATAATGGAAAGAGTGCTACTAAACTCTCTGGCCTCTTCTTATAAGGGCACTCATCCCATTCATGAGGGAACCACTCTCATGACCTAAGACCTCCCAAAGGCCCTGCCTCCAAACACCATCTCACTATAGACTAAATTTCAGCATATGAATTTGGGAGTGGATGCAAACATTCACTTCATAGCACCCACAAACAATGTACATCTCTCCCCTTTTTTAGGTCTTTGTTAATTTCTCTCAGAAAGGTTTTATAGCTTTTAGTATGGGTCTTGCATAATTTTTAATCAAATTATCCCTAAGTATTTAATATTTGTTATGCTATTATAAATATTTTCACTTTCAATTTTGAATGTTGAATAATCAATATGCACAACTGATGTTTGTATATTGATATTGTATTTTGAAATCTTGCTACACTCATTCATTAATTCTAATAGCTTTTTTGTATATTCCATTGAATATTCTATATAGATTATCAGATGTCTTTAAAATAAAGACAGTTTTACTTCTTCCTTTTCAAAATAGATGCATTTCATTTTTTTTTCTTACCTTATTGCATTGAATAGGACCTCCAGGGCAATGTCGAATAGAATTAGTGAAAGTGAACATCCTTGCCTTGTTCTTAATCTTAGGGGGCAAGTATCTGGTCTTTCACTTTTTAAATATATATTTTTATTGATTTCAGAGAGGAAGGGAGAAAGATAGAAATAACAATGATGAAGGAGAATCATTGATTAGCTGCCTCCTGCATGTCTCTTACTGGGGATCAAGCCTGCAAACCAGGCATGTGCCCTTAACCAGAATCAAACCCAGGACCCTTCAGTCCACAGGCTGACACTCTATCCACTGAGCCAAACTGGTGGGCAAGGTCTTCCACTATTAAATATAATGTTAGATGTAGATTTTCCATATCAGGTTAAGGATATTTTCTTTTGTTATATTTTTTTCTTTAAGCAATCTGGGCTTTTACATTATCTAATATTTTTGAATGAGTTTGGTAGTTTGTTTCTTTAAAGAAATTTGTTCATTTCATCTAATTTGATGGAATTGTTATAATAAAGCTATTTATAATATCTGAAGAATTTGTAAGTATGTCATCTCTTTAATTCATGATATTAGTATGTGTCCGCCTAGTTTTTTTTTTCTATATATTTCAATCCCTGAGTTTCCTAAGTCCATGCTTATATTAATACTTTCTGTATTAGGGTTCTCTAAAGAAATAAACCAATAGAATGTGTGTAATACACTAGATAGATAAATAGATAGAGAAGGAGACAGATTGATTTATTATAAGGAATTGGTTAATGTGCTTATAGAGGCTAAGTCTCAACATTTGCAGCCAGCAAGCTTGAGATTTAGGAGAGCCAGTGATATAGTATTTAAGTTCCATGAGTGCTGATGGTGTAAGTGCAGCCTGAAAGTCAAAAGGCTCAAGATCCAAGAAGAGCCAATGTTTCAGTCTGAGCTCAAAGGCATAAATAACCAACGCCTCATTTCAAGTAGCTAGGGAGGAGGGTCTGCCCTGTTTTTTATCCGGATCAGTCTGGCTAGAAGTTTATTGATTTTATTGATATTCTTAATCAGTCAGAAATTGCTTTCATTAATCCTCTCTACTGTATTTCTGTTATTTGTTTTGATTTCTGCTGATATTCGGTATTCCTGTCTTCTGCTTGCTTTGGGTCTCATTTGCTCTTTTTTTTTTCTAGTTTCTTAGGATAGAAGCTCAGGATATTGATTTGAAGATTTTATTTCTTATAAGCCCTTAGGACTATAAATTTCTGCCAACTACTGCTTTTGATACATAACTTTTCATTTTCATTCAGTCCAAAATAATTTCCCATTTTCCTTTTCATCTCCTTTTCGACTCATGAGCTACTGTGAAGTACAGTGTTTAGTTTCCAAATATTTGAATATTTCTGTTATTGATTCCTTTGTGGTCAATAACATTTTTGTATGACTCAAATCCTTTTTAAATGTATTGAGAATTGTTTTATGGTTCAAAATATGGTCTACCTTGAGAACTGTTCCATGTTCAATAAAAAGGAATGCATATTTCGTTGCTGTTGGGATTGGTGCTCTAAAAAGATAAATGAGATCAAGATAATTGATTGTGTTGGTTTCTTCTTCTATATCCTTAATTATTTTCTGTGTTATTATATCTATTACTGAGAAAAATCTAATAAAATTGTGGACTACAATTATGGATTTGTCTATTTCTCCCTGAAGTTATGTCATTTCTACTTTATGCATTTTGAACTTCTGTTATTAGGTACACATATGTTTAATATTGTTATGTCTTTCAGATAAATTGACTACTTTATCATTATTATCTTCTTTATCCCTGGTAATACCCTTTGCTCTGCAATCTACCTTATCTAATATTGCTATTCAGCTATATTTTGATTCTTAGTGCTAGCATGATAAATCTTTTCCATTTTCTTTTAATCTATTTGTATCTTTTTAAAATTCTCCACCCAAGGATATATTTATTGATGAGAGAGAGAGAGATGAGAGAGAAACATCTATCAGTTGCCTCTTATATGCACCCTGACTGGAGATTAAACCCAAAACCCAGTTATGTGACCTGACTGGAAATTGAACCTGAAACCTTTTTGGTGTATGGGACAATGCTCTAACCAACTAAGCCACCCAGCTGGGATGTATATGTATATGTATATGTATATGTATATGTATATGAATATGTATATATACAGATATATACATATATATTTAAAATCTTAATATGTAAAGTGTGCTTCTTTTACATAGTATGTAGTTGGTTTTGCTTTTTTCTCCTATCTGGCAATTCCTGCCTTTTAGCTGAAGTATTTAGATCATTTACATCTAAAGTAGTTACTGGTATATTTAGTTTTAAGTGTATTATATTGCTCCTAGTGGCTCAGTGCATGGATTCATGCACATTGAAAGGAAAGTAATTAGAAGAAAGATTCATGCAATAATTACATTACTGCAAAAAATTACATGTCAAATAGTATATATAATACTAGAGGCCCAGTGCACAGATTTGTGCACTGGTGGGGTCCCTCAACCTGGGGATCGAGCTGAAACTGGCAGTCTGACATTCCCCGAGGAGTCCCGGATTGCAAGAGGGCACAGGCCAGGCCGAGGAATCCCATTGGTACATGAATCCATGCACCAGGCCTCTAGTATGCATATAAAACCTTTGGTTAATCTCTTCCCCCTCTCCCCCATCCCCTTTTCCCTCTGAGATTCATCAGTCTGTTCCATATTTCCATGCCTGTACATTGAGTGTCTGCCCCCTGGTGGATAGTGTGTGTCATAGCAATTGGTCAAATGGTTGAACAGTTGGACACTTAGCATATTAGCCTTTTATGTATATATAGATAGTATTACTAGAGGCCTTCCTTCTCCCAGCTGCTGGCACTTGGTTCCCTCTGTCAGCTAGGACCTAGGCTTCCCGCACAGCCCCTGCTTCATTCAGAAGGATGTCCAGTCTCATTATTATAGATAAAATTAAAACATGCGTGCAAATGGTGCCAGTGAGAGCTTTATATGTATTGTGCATATATGAGTCAATGTTTACTTTTAAATTGCCAGTGCCAGCAGGTCGATCGGATGGTCAGATGGACATACCGTTGGTCATTTCGCTTTTTATATACACTGAGTGGCCAGATTATTATGATCTCTGAATGCATAATAATCTGGCCACTCAGTGTGTGTGTGTGTGTGTGTGTGTGTGTATTAGAGGCTCAGTGCATGAATTCATGCATGGGTGGGGTCCAGCCAGCCTGGCCAGGGGGAAGGCATGGGCAGTTGGCTGGCCTGTCTGTTGGTCAAACTCCTGGTGGAGGGGACATTTTGCATATTAGCCTTTTATTATATAGGATATATACTAAGTGGCCAGATTATTATGCGTTCAGAGATCATAATAATCTGGCTACTCAGTGCATATAGATAGATTTGTAATTGATCTCATCTCTTATTTTCTCCCTTTTTTTCTCCCTTCTCTTAGGTGAATTAGATATTTCTATTATATCATTTTATGTCTTTGTTGGCTTATTAGCTATCCTTAGTTGTGCTATTTTTATGTTTATAGATACATCTTTAACTTATCACAGTCTACTCCTAAGTGATATCGTATCATTTCACATGTAATATAAGAACCTTATAAGAATGTACTTGCATGTCTCAACTCCCAGCCTTCGTGTTGTTATCATTGTCCATTTCCTTTACCTATGTGTCGGAAACCAAATATTGTTCTCACTAAATGGATGTAAACAGGAAGCCAGAAGGCGGGTCAACCTTAATTGCTCTGAAAGGTCAGAGCTATTTACTCACTGTTTTGTTGAAACATTATTGGTTTAAGCAACCTCTATGTTTGTTTCTTGTTAATTTCTGTTTTTGTTATTTCCTGCCTAAAGGCTAGGGGTGTGTCCCAAAGCCTTAATAAAAGGGAGAAAAAGGCCAGAGCAAGTGGCAGTCCTTTCCACTAGAGGAAGGCTCCCGCCTGGCCCCCAAATATCGCCAAATTTATGCTTTCAGTCTCTCATTTCGTTTGCGTGCGGCCTCCTTCAGAACCCGAACCCTGACCCGGGAACCCTGAACCACGCGGGACGTGGAAAGAGGTTCTCACATCTGGCGCCCATCAGGGACTGCGGAAAAAGGTGCTCACATCTGGCACCTGACCGCGGGACGTCTGGAGGAGAAGGTATTATTCGCCTAAGAGCGAAGGAAGGAAAATTCACCAAGGAAAATGGTGAGGGAAGATTCACCTAGGAAAAGGTGAGGGGAATTCAATGTACGCAAAGCCCACGGATTAACTACAGAGTCGCGATCTGTAAGTAGGGTGGGAACGTCTTTTGCAGCCAGGCTAATGGGGAAGAATTAGGTTATAAATATAAAGTAAATTGTATTATAGACTTTTGGTTTGCAAGCTTAAATAATGTGGTTTCTTGTTCAAATTAAAATCTTAGTTTGCATTTGGAATCTGAAATCTGTAATAAGTGAAACTCCACTGCTGAAATTGCCTCTGGTGTGGAGAAATTCAAAGGTCGCAGGAGAGGGCAAGGCTCTCTGCTCTCCTGCAATGAGATTACTTAAGGTTTCACTTAAAAATTATAAGAGAAATTGCAGGGAAATGCTAATCTTGGCCAAATTAGGTGCTAGTTATTACTTCGGAAATCGAAAAAGAAAGAAAAAATTTAAGATCTGTCTTTATCTTTTAAGCATGAAAAGAAATTCAGCCAGATCTGTTACTGATGCTTTCCCCTGAAGTAAGCAGGATGTGGAGGAAGAGACACTGTGGCAATCCAGTATGAAAGTCCACTCTCCCAGTATACTAATCTAAAGTCTCCTTTCTCACCATGAAAAAGTTTTAAACATTTAGAGATGTGTCTGGAATTTCTGTACTCGTGAGGAGAGAAGCCCGGCTTAAAAAGAAATGCGCGCAATTGTCCACCTTTTTGGACATATTAGACAGGGTTTTAAGCTGGAATCTCTCCGCAAAAGCTGCAGAAAAAGAAAAACCAGAACTGGTCTTTATTTTTTAAGAAAAATGGCGTAAAGGAACCAAAAGGAGAAGATTTTTGTGTTATTAATCAAGGTTTTCAGCTAAATGCAAATTAAATTGGGAGAAAATAAAATTTCTCTAATAATTAGGAATTCAAAATACATTGTTGATTGGTCTAATAAAAAAGGATTAATTCTGTGATTCCCAACTGACAGTTTAAAAATATAATTGATATCTTAAGATAATTATAAAAAATATTATAATCTTTAAATCATATATGAATATATATATTTGATGTTTTTTTTTCCATGTTAAAATTTCAAGGCTTTAACAGAGATGATTCTTGTAAAGCTCCATGGGCCCAGAGTAATACAAGAAATTTGTTTTCTCTTTTTAAAGGACATCTTCTTAAATTTAACCGATCTAATATACTTGAAATTTCATGGAAAGCTTTATCAAATAAGAATTAATAACTATATTTTAAATGTTGTGAAGGTTTTGGCCTCTAAGAAGGAAACAAGGTAGCACTCTAGGGAGAGGCATAAACACTCAGCCTCTGAGAGATCCAGTCTCTAGGTGTCCTAGATGTCAGAGAGGTAACCATTGGGCCAGACAGTGTAAATCAAAATTTCATAGAAATGGGCAGCCTCTAAATCAAGATACAGAGTATGGTCAACCGCCGGGAAACGGCCAGAGGGATGCCCCCCAGTCTTGATATTAATAGGAGAAACCTGCCCTGCAAGGCCCACAGTGGATTCCCTCATCCAAGCAACTCCAGGAAGCGCAGGCCTGGATCTTAACAGCACTATAGCAGTCACTTTGACTCCTGATATTGCTCTGCAAGCTATTCCTACAGGAATTTGGGGTCCTATCTTGCCAGGAATATGGTAAAGAGGACGGTACAGACATCTAAGAATGTACTTCTTGCAGTACCAAAAGTTACCAGCTGTACAGTAATATTTCCTGGGGCACATGGGGAAGTATTTTTGACTTATATTCCTGACCCTTCATGGGTAAGAACCTTTAGGTGTACTGATTCCCCTGTTTCTTGTAGTCTCTAAGAGGGGCAACATTTGTGGCTTGTGAATCAGACATATAACCATTTACTAAATTTGCTTTGCTTTTTAAAATTGAGATACCTACTTTAATTAATAAATTAGCTTTTTTAAATAAAAATCAAAGTTTCCAGCTAAATAAAGAGCCAATATTTTTGTAAGCAATTTGATTAAATATTCTAATAAAGTAACTAAGACCTTTTCTATACAAAAAAGAAATTGATAGCCAGTTTAAAATTGAATTGCATGGCCTAGAACAAAAGAATTTCCTTACATAATATTATTCTACAATGTCATTATAATTTTTTTTGACAAATATCCCAAACAAACTTACAATCTAATTCTCTGAATATTTGGTAGCAATTTAAAAAAAAATAACGTAAAAGAAATTAAGACAGTGAGAAGGCACTTGAGCATTCTATATTGGCTTTTCTTGCTCTTTTTGCCAAGAAGGACCCTCCCACAGCTGTCGCCTGAGCTTTCTGTTCATGCTGAGGTTGAAGCCTAGTGTTGGCTGGTACCATGACTCTGTCTCTCATCCAGTGGTGTGAGCTGGGCCCTTCCTGGAGAAGAAACCTGGGTTCCCCAAGATATGTGATCAGTGCTGGGACCCTGCCAGCAGGCGAGGGGATCCCAAGGCAGGTACTGGGCGTGGAGGCCATAAGGGCATCAGCGTCCAAGGAGATGGACCTGAATGAACCTCACATCAACCTGCTTGGCCCCGGAGGATGGCTGGTTAGCCAGAGACGGGCAACTGGAACTTATACGTTACACCGACCACC